>JBAMJV010008744.1:130000-134121 GCA_037951105.1 Echinarachnius parma
AAATTTGCCTTTTTTCACTATACGCCTGCACCCAAACACCGGGAAAATGCTGTGGGGTGTATACCAGAACATCTTCCTGTGTTAATAATATAGAAATTCTAGATCCGTCGGCATATTTTTGTTTTTTAAACATCTTATTTTTAAAAATATTTTATTTTTTCCCCCCGTTTTTTTCTTGAAAATCTGAAATCTGTACATTTTGTCACTAGATGACACTATTTTGAAGGCTAATTTCTCACTTTTGCACGATGATCATGGAACTGAGGTTTATCAGTTTTAAAAAGGAGATGATAAAGTTGATATTAGATGCACATTCCTCTTCCAGTTATGAAAATTAAAACAATTAGATAGTGGCAAACGTCTTCATGCATCAATGTGGGTAGGTGATCCGTTACTGGTGTAGAAACGGTACCATCACGTTTATTATAATCATCATCATCATCAGTATCAATTAATGTTAAGAAACACAATGCCATCGCATTCTCGCTATAGTCCATAACACGCAATACGCATTCAATGTAAGGGTGAGCGGATACCAGCATATAGCGCTATTTCACGACGACATCTTCCGTTATTTTCTTCTTTGTGTTGTTATTTGTTCCCCAAATCGTAAATAAGCGATAATATCGATTTGTACGATACTTGTTCGTCATGTGAGAAGACGGAAGCGGTCGCTCTCGCAAAAAGAATGATTTTGGGATCATTTTACTAAATAATTGAAATCAACTTACCAATTTTACTGTGAACTATGATGCTGGTTTGGAAGAAAGATCAAGGCGAAAAAAGTACCTTGTGTTTCAATAATATTACACGGAATGACTTAATATTTTGATTGTGCATTTGTAAGATTATCGCAATTGCGTATACGCGCTTATTGCGCTCGTATATAAGCGTATTACTTAATGTAGGTCAGATTTCATCAGTCAAGTCACCCAGAAAACTGCACTGGGAGGGTGCGCGGATGCCAAAACCTGTATGGGTACCAAACGGGTTGGTTTGTTTATTCATACTTCTATGATGGGTACCATATGTCATCAAACCAAGGATATTTAAATATAATAAGGATCGTTTACCTTATCGCGCGCTATTCACTTTTCTACAGGATAAGCGTGTCCATGGGGAAATAAGCGTATTGCGCAGAGACAATTTATGTAAATTAGACAAACGTTCAACATTAAAGGTAGTTCAGATTCGTCAAATGAGATGCGCGGCGCCATCTTGCATACGCGTTGCGCACGGTGCGTAATGCACGTTAGCTCAGTGTCATGCGGTGCGCGCAAACTAACCCAGTTCAAAATGGCGACCCGCTATGTAGCATCTCCACGCTTGATGCCCTTTAAGATAGAAACAACAACAACAAAGGAAGCGCACACACCTCTGACCCATGTACATAGATATACGTAGATATTCATAATACCACAACTGATGATGCAGCCGGTTTGAAAGCAAATTTCAGATTTTTAAATTTGTGCTACACAAAAAAGAAATTTTAATTTAACAAACGGAAGTATAATTTATATTCAACAATATTGTATGTTTAATTTTGATACTAGTGCATTAGTTGCGCCAGTACAAGTTGGCCATTTTGAAAATTTATTCCGTATCTATTTCTTCCTACAATTCTGTGGTGTGGTCTGCTGAAAGTCATATCTCCGGGCACCCGGTGTGGTGCTAAATTCGTAGCCTGCGAAATTTGTACGCAGTCGCAAATGCGCATGCGCATGCATAGAAGCCGGCCGTGCGCGCGCGCGTGCTGCTAATACAATTTTGTGTACTACATCGCTTGCGAAATTTGTACCCAAAATATAGCAATGCGCACGCGCAATATAATGCTAAAAACGTAAACAACGTAAATATGGCGCATCACGATCAGATCATTGATGAGGCATTTTGATTTTGAATAGATCTACTACTTCATTTCACGATCTACGTAGGCTACGGGTCCAGAATCTTTAGTGAAACGGAATGCAGTGATTGGAGCCCGATTGGAGTATCAAGAGTTAACAGTAATATCGGTAGGTTTGCCGTAAATTCCCAAAACGATCTGTTTGACTTTGCCTTTGGAGTTTGGGTCAGTAAATCCTCCCACATAATTAAAACATAGCCGTAGTCGTTATCTACGGTAGATAGCAATATTTGGTGATTTGCCTAAGTAGGCCTAGCCCTAGCCCTAGGGCTCCGACCTAGGGCTAGGCCTAGTTTTAGGGCTGGCCTTCAGTCACGGGGACAAATTATCAGTAGGACCGTATAAAGTTATGCCCGTGGGCCTGTTGCTAACATAATGTGAAAGTGAGAATGTGAGAAAATATAAAATATAAACAACAAAGGGTTTTGTACTACATATTAATCGGAGGTCATTTACTTTAGTTTTGAATGAGAGTCAGGCATGACCATGTCTGAATTCTGATTTACTTTCTTATTAACTACGAACTGTCTTTATTAAAAATTAAGTTTAGTCAAACTAAAAGATACATTACTTAGTTGATACAAAAATTACTTACTCTGTCTTAGTTCAGCTCCCGTTCAGCTGTAACTTTCTACTTAGTCTAGACCTAGACTTAGCTTGAATATTGATTTACAGTTTTGACTTTGAATTTGATGACTTCCAAACAGTACTCTGTCAAATATAGTCATACTGCTGATCAAGGGTCATGATTTATAGTGTCCAAAGACTCACATTACGGTCAGGATAACTGTTTGCATGAATGATCTGTACCTCATAACAAAAATCTTTTATAGAAATGTATGTAGCCAGGCCATATCAAATTGGGGACTGGACCTGGTCTAGGGACTAAAGTCTAAGACTAGTATAGTTTATATAACTACTATTGAATGGTGATAAATATTCTGCATGTGCAAAGTCCAGAGTAGGTTGTGTTAGATGAGTTCATAGGCGTACCCAGGGGGGGGGGGGGTTCAAACACCCCCCCCCCCCCTTGACCAAAAAAATGCTGTTTTGGGGGGTTGAACCCCCACCCATTCAAATTTTAGCCGGTCTCGAGACTAATTTTAAGCGGTCTGGCTAAATCTGGTCTCGACCGACTAAAACCTGGTGACGTCTCGACTGACTAAAACCTGGTCTCGGCTAAGCCGAAAAATGTTCACTGATGTTCAAAGATCACTGGTCTTGGGCTTGTAAATTTTGAAAGTACTTGGTCTTGACTGAGAAAAAAATTCACGGACACCCACCCCCCCCCCCCCCCCCCCCCCATCCCACTGAGAGGGTACTACGTACTTGGTTTCGGCCTTGAAAATTTTGAAAGTACTTGGTCTCGGCTTCGAAAAAACATTACGGACATCCCCCCCCCCCCCCCCCCCCCCCCCCCACGGAGAGGGGTTTTTAACTTTGAAGGTACTTGGTCTCGAAAATTTTAAAGGTACTTGGTCTCGGCTTGGAATTTTTAACAAAATAACCCCCGCCACTGGATGAGTTACATGTTTGAAGTTAAACTAATCGCACGAATTTGTTTTTTACATAATGGTAGTTGGATTCAAATTAAGTGAATGATCTGTTATAAAAAATTAAAGTATATTATCTTCTAGTATTAATACGACTGCAAGCAAAACTCAGCTATACGCAGATGATGCCAAGATTTATGCTCCTGTGCTGAACCCTGCTTCAAGCCAGGTACTACAACAAGATTTGAGCAACATTCAGAAGTGGTCTCGCACATGGCAGCTGCCTTTGAACTCCCAGAAATGTAAGGCACTTCATATAGGAAAGAACAATCAACAGTGCTCATATATGATGGACAATGCAATGCTGGAAAATGTCACCTGTGAAAAGGATCTGGGAGTATTGATAGACGGTGAGCTGAATTTCCACAAACATATCTCCTCAGCAATACAAAAAGCGAACCAGATGCAAGGCCTTATCAAGCGTGCTTTTGTCAATATTGACCCGGACATCTTCATACCTCTCTACAAAGCACTTGTACGCCCACATCTAGAGTACTGCAGCGTATCATGGAGCCCAAGATTTGTTACAGACGACAAAAAGATTGAAGCAGTACAGCGAAGAGCAACAAGACTGATTCCAGGAATGAGCTCCTTATCGTACCCAGAGAGACTGATAAAACTTGAGCTTTTCTCTCTTCACTACCGAAGGGAGAGGGGAGATA
>JBAMJV010008745.1:0-87645 GCA_037951105.1 Echinarachnius parma
CCCCCCCCCCCCCCACTTCCGGCGCCTATGCCAGCCAACCAACCAACCAACCAACCAACCAACCAACCAACCAACCAAGCAACCAACCAACCAACCAAGCAACCAACCAACCAATCAACCAACCAACCAACCAACCAACCAACCAACCAATCAACCAACCAACCGACCAACCAACCAACCAACCAACCAACCAACCAACCAACCCAACCAACCCAACCCACCAACCAACCAACCCAACCAACCCAACCCACCAACCAACCCACCAACCAACCCACCAACCAACCCACCAACCAACCCACCAACCAATGTGATTATGTGATTATTAATTTGACAATGCATGTATCTGGCTCAAAATAAATGTTCGACAAAATTTTTTTTTAGACCTTATTACTAAATTTCTTGAAGACATGAAATAAAACCGTTTGGGTTGAGATATAATACAAAATTTAAAAAATAAATAAATAAACAACCAACCAACCAACCAACCAACCAAAAAAAAACCCAACAACCCAACCAACCAACCAACCAACCAACCAACCAACCAACCAACCAACCAACCAACCAACCAACCAACCAACCAACCAATAACCCAACCAATCAACCAACCAATCAACCAACCAACCAATCAACCAATGTGATTATGTGATTATTAATTTGAAAATGGTATCTTGCTCAAAATAAATGTTCGACAGAATGTTTCTTAGACCGTATTACTGAATTTCTTGAAGACATGAAATAAAACCATTTTGGTTAAGACATCATAAAATTGGCTTTCAGCCAATTTTCGCCAATGTACATCCCTAGATATTTGGCACAAACTCTCACTATAAAGGATATTCCTGTACATCCTGTTTGTTTGGAAGATATCTCGGTAACACACATTGAGCGAGGGATAAAGTTAACGAAGGCTATAGCTTCCTCGTGATCAGCCAGTTTGCCTGAAAATAAACAATATATTTGTTTGGGGTAAGTGTATTACAAAATAAATAATGAAGGTATTGTTTAAAAAGTGATTATAACAAAAGCTGGAATACTGGTAGCTGATGCAGCACGTTATTATAACATCCCCTGTTTTCGTCACCGTATTAATTGGCATTAACATTGTCAGATTTAAAATGGTTCTTTTCGGCAATGAACCATATCAGTCCTTCATTAGTCATACGTGTATTCATAATGGCCAGGTAATGCGTCAGCTATGACACAAAGTATCAGGATATATGACGCATTGCCAAAAATGTATGCATTTGCATGATAAAGCCCGGCGCAGACACAGCCGACTCGACCGGATGTTGAATCGGGCCCGATTGGCTTCCTACTGGGATCTGACTGGCAAAATCGGATTCGCGATGCTTAACTCTCCTCCAAAGACATGATGTTCTTTATAATGTTCGCTCTAATTATCTGGCAAAGTGATTTTGCCATTATATTTACTCATCATTTACTGCAATTATGAACAATTAAACTGATACATGTTAATTATTGAACGGCCCATTCTGGACCAGCGCTCTAGCAGAGTAGTTCGGAATGATTCCATTTGTGTTGGTGGATGCGTCGGGGGGGGGGGGGGGGAGGAGGGGTTATAACGAGACCGCTGTTTTATTTTAAAGAGGGGGGGGGGGGGGGGAGCCCGAGACCAACAGCTGGTTTAGAAGTGTCATCGGGGGTGGGGGGGGGGGAGGGGTGTTGTAATACCAAGACAAAAACCGCCGGTTCAGTCCTGCGTGTGGGGAGGAGGCAGCGCACAATATCAGAGGTTTAGTTATGGAGATGATAATTTTTACGGGAAGGGGGAAGGCAAAATAATATGTTTGCAAACAAAAAAAAAGTGGGGGGGGGGCCCCCCCCCCCACTTTTTTTTGTTTGCATGGACGGATTTTTGTTTGCATGGATGGATCGACGCATCTAGTAGCCCATAACAACTTTCGACAGGTTGAAAAACCTTCGAGCAAAAAAACAAACAAAGAAACAAAAGAGAGTGAATCTCATTCTCATGGAATCAGGACACGTACGACTCAATAATATCAGGTCGAGTTCCGTGTCACGCGATTGGGATTCCCCCCAAGTAAGGCCACATCTGGAATACAATATACTTTCCCTGGGTTGCATCTTCCTGTTATGTGGATATGATCGGAACAACGAAACAAAAACATGCTGACCATGACACGATGAACCCGGAACTATAGTCGTGATGGGAATATGGTGCCAGAATGTTAAAGTGAATCATTTTAATTAAAGCGTCTATATAGTGCTTCTGAAAAGTGATATTGCATGGGCAAAAGTGATATTGCACTCTGAGAATTTTATTTTACTTAAAACTGTCCAATTCGAACAGATAACGGGGGGGGGGGGGGGGAAATTTTTGCTGTCAACATTTTGGTGAGGGTATGATACGGCCCGGGGGTGCGGCCTGTGTGGTGGGGCAGAGGGTGGGGTAGGGTCGGCACAGAGATGGGATGGGTTGAGACCAGTAGGGCATAATACGAAATAAAAGGGTTATGGCACAATAGGGATTTATTCACTTGTACCGGGTGGCCAAATCCAGGACACTCAGGCCCCGCCTCGTGCCCTGGATTTGGCCACACAGCACTCGTGAATAAATCCCTATACACCGTGTCCCAGAAAAAACGAAACCGGGTTTCATGGCAGAAATCTTCTGTCATAATGAATAATTTAATTGATGATATATATATATGCCTTGAAAAAAGCTCTGTGTCTCTTCTTTCATTTGATATGCATCTTATGGCACACACTTCAAGCATGACTGAATTAGAACAATGGAAAGTGGTGTTACCAATATTCAATTTGCACGCATAAATTTGAAGTTTGGGTGAGTTTTAAGAGTTGTAAACGTACTTATTTTTAAAAAGGACAAACACCACATAAAAGTTCATATTTGTATCTTTTACATGACACCTCATGCTAAAAAAATAAATGATTTATGCCAGAGAACGAGTACAATGAAAACATGCCTGATTTCTGCCCGAATGAGTGCAGTGAAAGTTGAGTAAGAAGTCGCTCAGCTTTCCTGACTAGCAGCTGACAATGGACTTTGATGCTTGAGTGAATTTACACAAACATGGGGATCAGGAAACAGGCTATATCAGGAAAGTTACTCATTTGGGCTGGAATCAAGCATGTTTTCATTGTATTCGTTCTCTGGCATATATAATTTATTTTTTAATCATGAGGTGTCATATAAAAGATAAAATTATGAATTTTCATGCGGTGTCTGTCCTTTTTCAAAATAAGTACGTTTACTACTCTTAAAACTCTCCCCAAAACATCACCCAAACTTGCAATTTCTGCGCGCAAATTGAATTTTGGTAACACCACTTTCTATCGTTCTAATTCAGTCATGCGTGAATTATGTGCCATAAGTTGTATATCAAATAAAAGAAGAGACACATAGCTTTTCAGACATATATATATCACCCGGTTTCGTTTTTTCTGGGACACGGTGTATAGTGCCATAACCCTATAATATCAAACCGGAACTTGTGGGGGGAAGATGGCGTCTTTTGGGGGTGTTGGAGGTCAACGTCGATACCCAAATACTCAATGTCTTTTCAGATGATAATTCATAAGGGGTATCAAGTTAAACCAAACCGGACATTCGGATTAGATGGCTCCTTCTACCACCAGTGTTGTTCAAGGAAAATTCTAACGGGAGCCGGCTTCTGGTTACAGTCCCTTCCGAATTTGACATTGACAATTTGCGAGTCTCGAGGGGATTTCATTCAAACCTGTACACAATGTTCACCAGGTGGGTGTGTATAATAGAGTCTCCCCCAGGTGGCGCTATCTGTCATATTTGAGATTTCAGTTACACTTTGCGCCAAACGCTATTTCTCCCAAACCATTTGGGGATTTAACTCAAATTCATACGCAATGCTTCTATGGACCCTGCCATTACAGGGTGTCCGCGAGGTGGGGCCACCTATCACCGTTTTGGCTATAAGGTCATAAGTTGCATTTTTGCAAAAATTGCTATTTCATTCAAACTCGTTCACAAGGTCAACCAGGTTGGTGTGTATATAGGGTATCTCCCAGGTGGCGCCCCCAATCATATTGAGATTTCATGACCATTTTAAGATTTCAAGTCACACTTTGTGCCAAACGCTATTTCTCCAAAACTATTTAGTGGGTCTAACTCAAAGGCATACACAATGCTTATATGAGCCCTGCCATTACTGTAACAGGATGTCAGCCAGTTGGCGCCACCTATCATGGTTTTCACTATAAGATCATGGCCCCGTTGCAGAAAGAGATACAATCGATTGTAAGTCACGATTGATCGTAAGTCAGAAAATTTACGCGTTTCAACCAATCAGATTTTCGCATCTAGAACACGTGATCTGACTTACGATTAATTGCAACTTACAATCGATTATATCTCTTTCTGCAACGGGGCCCAGAAGTTGCATTTTCACGAAAATCGCTATTTCTCCTGAGTTCCTGGGTGGACATTGTGTCGGACAACCTTGGTGGGGCAAGATGCTTTACTTTCGCTTTCTCGAACTCCACGATGATGGATTCCAAAAAGATGGGATTGATGTACTTTTACTTTCACTTTTCTGTGATTTTATGTATCACAGTCACATGGCTGTGTGATTGTGACCGACCGTGTACATGTTCACAATGTGCTTCCAAGAAATAACCCCTGCTTTTTGTGGTCTTGTTGATTCCTTGTAAAATTGTCATATGAGGGGGGGGGGGGGGGGGGGAGGTCATGAAGGAGCTCACACCCTACCCCACCTCTGAATTGAAATCGACTTCTTATTGTCAGATCTTGGGCTCTGGATAAATGGTGACTCTCGAGAAACATCATCACATGCTCTCTTTTGAATAGCTCATCCGAACGGAGGCCATTATGAGCTTTTGTCATGGCGATGCATCCGTCGTCCCTCTGTCGTCCGTCGTCCGTCGTCCACAATTTGCGAGTCTCGAGGGGATTTCATTCAAACCTCTACAGAGCGTATCAAAAAATGCGTTACACTTTTGAACATTTTTTCAAAATTACATTTTTATATATTTAGAAGATTTTTTCATGTCGATGGATGCACAATGGTCTCATCTATCAAGTGCCACTAACAAAACAAATTTTCGTTCACGCTTGGGCGAACACTGACTGTTTTTGTACAGAGTGTGAAAAATGGCTTGCGCCAATTTGAAAGTAGAGGGACAATTAAACCAGCAGACCGAATAAGTAATCCCATTCAAACAAATTGCTCTTTGCCATGAATTTAAGATTATTTTATGATAGTGTAATCATTTTGTGACAATTTTCTATCATAATTTGAATGATATCATTGCTTCACACATGGGTGAGATCAATACTGTGTAATAACTTCAAGATCTATTTTAAGCACAGACACATACAAACACCACATGCCAGTCATTAATTCAAAACGTACCAAATCAATTAATCTTCAAATCATTCAACCAATTCATCAATCAATCAATGATAAATCAATCAATCCATCAATCAATCAATCAATCAATCAATCAATCAATCAATCAATCAATCAATCAATCAATCAATCAATCAATCCATCCATCCATCAATCAATCCACCCATTCACCCATCCATCCATCCAATAAAGAACATAATGTGCATTTACTAATTTTCAAATCTGCGAGCTCTTTGATTACAGTTTTTAGAGTAAATTGATGATTGATTGATTGATCGATTGATTGATTGATTGATGGATTGATGGATTGATTGATGGATGGATTGATCGATTGAATGATGGATTGATGGATGGACGGATGAATTGATTGATTGATTTCTCATTGATCGATTAATGAATCGGTTGAATGATTTGAAGATTAATTGATTTGGTACTTTTTGAATGAAAAAATCTCATAAATATATAAAAATATTATGTTGACAATTTTTTTAAAAGTGTAACGCTTTTTTCGATACGCCCGGTATACAATGTTCACCAGGTGACCGTGGGTGTGTATAATAGGGTCTCCCCCAGGTGGCGCCACCTGTCATATTTGAGATTTCATTACACTTCGCGCCAAACGCTATTTCTCCAAAACCATTTGGGGGATTTAACTCAAATTTATACGCAATGCTTCTATGGACCATGTTACTACAGGGTGTCCGCGAGGTGGCGCCACCTATCACCGTTTGGGCTATAAGGTCATAAGTTGCATTTTTGCAAAAATTGCTATTTCATTCAAACTCGTACACAAGGTCCACCAGGTTGGTGTGTATATATAGGTTCTCTCCCAGGTGGCGCCCCAATCATATCGTCGGTTGAGAAAGAGAAGGGCGCTAAGTCCTTACGCGCGCGCCGAATGTCATTCCGAGATAATCGCGTTTAAAGTTTGTTGCCTTTTTAAAAGTCACAATTAACAGCTTTGTCTGATTTGTTAAATCTTTTTGGTAAGACAGTATGGAGAATGTATCCTTTTCTTACATCTCTCAAAAAACTGGAACATAATATACTAAAGTTTGTTTGTTTAGAGCACGTTGAAATCTTAGCGCCCTTATCATTTTAAGCATGTTGCGTGTAATGCCACACTTTGCTTAAAATGAGAAGGGCGTTAAGTACTAAAAATCGTCTTGCGCATGCGCTCCGGAACCGAGCGCGCTTAACGCCCTTCTCATTCTCAACGAAATCGCCGAGAGCCGTTAACGCCATTTGATTATTGGACTATATCTCAGTAATTAAAACGAATTATCATTTGAAAATTTGGTACAAGGTACAGGACATTGTAAGCTACAAGATGGTATACATAACTCAATTTCTGAAATGTCACTAACAAATTCCACTTAACGCCCTTATCTTTCTTAACCGACGATATTGAGATTTCACGACCATTTTAAGATTTCAAGTCACACTTTGCGCCCAATGCTATTTCGCCCAAACTATTTAGTGGGTCTAACTTAACCCTATATAGCCCGGGCTATTTTGAAAATGCATAGCCCGGGGGGGGGGGGGGGGGCTAATTTGGCCCCCCCCCCCCCCCCCCCCCTTAAGATCTCGGCCGTTCGCCGTGAAAATTTACATGCGTGTTTCGTGAAGTGTATAGAATATTATATCCTACATTAATGAAATCCTGTTCAGTGAGTGGTCTACATAGCGTCATCTGACCAAACATAGTAATGCCCATGGAGAAAAATGTGCTATGCGTGACGTCATTCATGGAATAGTAAATGCTATTCCATGAATGACGTCACAGACGCCGGGTGATCATACTGAGCCCATAGAGATGCGTGTTATAAAACTTCCCCGCGAGCAGAGGTCTTGTTTTAGCTTGCGAAAATGCTCGACGAGATTTCTCAACGAGTTATTTAAAAAGAAATACAGCATATTTTCACCCGTGAATATCAATAAGTTCCAAAGAATATTCTAGAGATGCATTTCATGTATAACGTAGCGGTATTCGAATTAAAAAATTACGACAATGGTGCACATTGTGCATCGTTGTCCTTCTGTGGTCGTGACACTAATTCGTCATTAGAAAATTGGCCGCGGTGTGCACTACACTAGCTGTATGTGTAATGTGCGAATAACTAGTTTATCCACAATTACACGTGTGTAGTAATGTAAAGCAGGTTAATTATTCACTTTGATGCGCGCGTTTTGCATTTGGGTGCGCATTAGTTGTTAAGGCGCGGAACCATGAATAGGACTATTGCGCAAAGGGGGTCAGTGTCACAAACAGAACATAGTCAGTGCAGTGATGGTTCCATGATCAATGTTTTGTTTTTCTTTATATTTTTCTTTAATTTAATTAAAATTATTTATTTTTGCGATGATTATGATTATGCGAAGGATATAAAACAAATATATCATGCATATCTATTTCGAGCCACTAGTGAAATTATGGATTCCTCGGTGACAGAAAAAGCACTATGTTCTTCGGGTCTACGACCCTCAGAACATAGTGCTTTTCCTGTCACCTCGGAATCCATAATTTCAACTAGAGGCTCTCAGTGCATGGTATATGGTAATTGAAATTTTTTGAAAAATGCATTAATTTACATAATTATGGTAATTTATGCAAATAAGGTCATGAAATTCATATTTTTACCCATAAATCATATATTCTTCATAATTAAATATTGATTTTGACAACATATGTTCTTTAGACCATTTGGAATAATAATACAACAAAAAGATTTGGAAGAGCCAGGTTCTTCCTTATGTTTTTGATTGTTTTTATAATTTCTTATGTATTTCTTTGTTTTTTTAGCTTATGTATTTTATTGTTTTTGTTGTTTATTTTATTTCTAACGATAAATCAACTACTTTGAACCCCAAAACAAACACCTAAAATGTAAACAAGACCAAATTATCAATGATATATCTCTTTTTATGAAAACTGATATTTCCATATGTTTTGTACACAAATCACGAAATTTAGCGATTTTCGGGCTGACATGCATAGACATAAGGTCACGTGACTTCGTAACCCTAGGTCCGATTTTCAAAAATTGTATTTCAAAAGATGCGCAAGACCCAAAAGAAAAAAGTCATGAAACTTCAGCGCAAGATATTATCACGTTAAAAATTTATCGCGAAAAAAGTGGAGGGGAGGGGGCCATTTTAGCCCCCCCCCCCCCCTCCCCCGGGCTAGCTCGACACTCACGGTGGCCCGATGGCCCGGGGCCAGTAAAAACAGCTGCCGGGCCAGCATATTCTAAAAATAGGTCATCTGACTGGCCCGATCCGGCCGCTAAATATTTCTGTTCAGCTACACTCGTAATTCATGTTTTGTATAACATCGCACATGTTTTTACCGCTACCAAAATCGGGGAAAACAATAATACAAAAAGTCGGGAGCGCATATCAAAAGACTCTCTCCCACTCTCTCTTCAATTATCTACTTCAAAAACACCATGCTGTTAGTTTTAGCAAACACACACCTCTTCTGGGAGTCTTTGCAACACGTATAATAGAAGGAGGGTGTGCCTAACATTAACACCTATGATCGGCAAATTAAATCCACGGAACAAGGCTCTTGCTGGCAAGTTTCTATGCCAGAGTTGTGGCCGGCGAGCGGCCTAGTTGTGTGCACTGCCAATGCAGCTGCACTGCCACTCCAAGTGCCATTGCACTGTGTCTGTGCATGGTGATTGAATTCGAGTTTGAACTTTGATTGAAATCACTTATCCAGTTTTGATTTCATCATCCATAACTTATTCCTATCACACCTTTCTTTGCAATAACATCCTTGTATTTTCCTCTATTTGTTTAGCTTTGATTAGCATGTGAATTTATTTTTATTATCAGATTTCAATCCATATTCATGATATTGTCTTGCTCTTTTTCTCAGCGTAGATTTCATCAAACTTCTAACAATTTGTTGACTTGACTTGACTTAGGTGCGTAGGACGGTGTGTCCCCTTGCTCCCCTACGAGAAATCCTGCTCCATTCTGATCTATCTTGGGCTAGTTGTTCTGCCTCTTGTAGGGATAGACCCACATCGCACCGAACTTGGTCCTTCCCTCTCGTAGGAGGGCGTCCCCGTGGTCTGCGTGCGTCAAAGTCATTCTGGTATGCTTGGTATGGTAGGCGGTGATGCGGCATGCGTACAACATGGCCAAACCATTTCAGGCGACGTTTTGTTATTTCTTCACATATGGTGCTTGGGATGTTCAGCCTCTGCCTGATCTCTTCGTTCCTTATTCTGTCCATTAGGTGAACTCCAAGGATGGTCCGGAGGCACCTCATTTCAAATACCTCAAGCTTAGATCTATCTGATTTACGGAGGGTCCAGGATTCTGCTCCATATGTGGCAATAGGGAGGATCAGGGCTCTGTAGATCCTGACTTTGAGTGTCCTTGAGATATCTTGGTTGGACCAGATGGCACTTTTCAGCCTTCCAAATGACCAGGCTGCCAGTCTTGTTCGCCTCTTCACATCATCTTCTATAGAAGGTACCATGCTGCCGAGAAAGACAAATGTATCCACTTTCTCGATGTTGGTGTTGTTTAGTGTGATAACTTGTTGGCCCTCTGTCATGATTCTGCATTTCGTGGCATTGATTTTCATTCCCCAACTTCTACATGCCTTTTCCAGTTCCCTTGTAGAGATTTGGAGGTTTTCAAATACAAGTTCCATGAGGGTGGTGTCATCTGCATAACGGATGTTGTTAGTACGCATGTCACCCATCTGTATTCCACTGTCTAGTTTTTGGATGTCCTTCATCACAAATTCTAGGAATAGGTTAAAGAGGCTTGGAGAGAGGAGGCAGCCTTGTCGAACACCAGTTATGACATCAAACCATTCGGTTATCTTACCGTTCACCATAACAGAGCATTTGCTTTGCTTGTACATGCTCTCTATAAGGTCGACTAGGGACTTGTCCACACCAATGGAACGTAAACATTTCCAGAGAGCTTCTCTCCATATAGTATCGAATGCCGCTTTAAAATCAACAAAGTTCAGGTGGATTGGTATCTTTCTTTCTCTGGCCTTTTCGATGATCTGTCTGACGACAAACACAGCATCTGTGGTGCCTCTACAACTTCTGAATCCGCATTGTTCCTCAGTCAGATGATTCTCAATGGTTCCCTGTATTCTCCTGAGGACCATCCTACAGAAAACTTTCCCAGGTATGGAGAGTAGCGTTATAGCCCTGTAGTCGGATGGGTCCAGCTTGTCTCCTTTCTTAAACACTGGAGTGATGAGACCCTTACTCCAGTCTTCCGGGATTTACCTTCCAACCGTGCTGCATTTATTATTTTGAGCAGGAGTTGTCTCATCGGCAGCAGCGGCTGTCCACCAGTCTTCAGGGTTTCGGCAGCTATTTTGTCCCAACCACAGGCCTTGTTGTCCTTCAACAGTTTTATTGCTGCCTCTACTTCTTCAATTGTGAAAGGTTCACTTGGGTTATCTGTAGGTTGAGGGTCAGGTATGGTCAGAAGAGTATTTTCGTCTCTTGGAAATTGCGTGTTGAGGTGGCCGCTAAAATGTTCTTCCCAGCATTTCAACACTTCTGCAGGCGCCGTTTTTAAGATGCCGTCCTTGTTCTTTACGGCAGGTTGCATCTTGTCTCTTTCTCCAGATAGTTTCTTAACCTTCTTGAAGAGCTCATGGCTGTTGTTCTTTGCGTGAGCAATTTCCATTTCTTCCACCTCTGCGTCAAGAATATTCTTCTTCCAATTCTTCACTTCATACTTGACCGTTTTATTGAGTTTTTTGTAGCTCTTCTTGTTGCGGGCAGAGGGATCGTTCATCACCAGGATTCTGGCCTTCCTCCTTTGTTCACACGCCTTGCAGACATTTTTCTGGGAGACATTTAACTTGTTTTGACCTTTTGAAGCCTACAACTTCTGTGATGTTATTGGTAGTATCCCTGAATTGCTTCCACAGCTCATCTGCATCCGTGTCCTGAAGCTGAAGTAATGGTTCAAAGGCACCTCCAATCCTGGCTTTAAATGCTTCTGCTATGTTAGAGTCATTAAGTCTGCCAACATCGTAGCTTTTGGGAAGGCTCTTCATTCGCTTAGACTTTGCAGGTGATAACTTCACATTTGCCAGTACTAGGTTGTGGTCTGACCCAACGTCTGCTGAGCAGTATGATCTGCAGTTCTGGAATGCCTTGATGTTCTCTAATTTGGTGATGATGAAGTCTATCTGATTTCTGTAATGTCCACACGGGGAAGTCCATGTTGCCCTCCTACATTCTTTGTGTTGGAAGTATGTGTTACACACTGCCATTCCGTGTAGCATACAGAATTCTAGAAGCTTCTCCCCTCTGCTATTGAGCTGTCCTAGTCCATACTTGCCCAGAGTTGGTGCCCATACTCCATGGTCCGCTCCTACTTTTGCGTTGAGGTCACCCATCACAATTAAGTTTTCCTTCCTAGGGACCTTCTGGATATGCAGCTGCAGTGCATCATAGAAAAGATCACTTTCTTGTTCACTATGTGCAGATGTAGGGGCGTAAACCTGGATGATATTCATGATCCCTTCTTTCATTTTGAATTTTGCTGTGATGATCCTCGGTGAGACTGCTTCATAGCTCACCAAGCATTGCAGGATTTGTTGGGAGATCATGATGCCGACTCCCTCCCGGCTAATGTTATCTGTCCTGCTGGATAGGAGGATCGAATACTCCTCTTTGTTTATGAGCGTCTCTGTGTTAGACAGGTGTGTCTCACATAAACCTAGAATATTCAGGTCGAATCTGCGAGCTTCTTCCAGGAGTATATCCCAGTGTCCTACTTTCTGCAATGTTCTCACATTCCAGGTTCCAATATTCAACACACCGGATTTCCTTGAAGTAGGGGCCTGTGAAGTAGCTTCTTTAGTCATGTCCGGTACTTTATCTGATCTTGGATGATGGTTAGTCTTGTTCTGGCTACTTACACTATTAGACGATGCAGTTCCTCTCTTTATGTTGCTCTTCTACTTCTTCTTCTTCTTCCTGGCGTTCTCTTCTGTTGATGTGCTCTGCTTCGCTGGTTTCTCCACTGCTCCCTTGTGTACCTGTGGAATTGGCAGCAAATCATCCGGTAGATTCTTCGCACCCCTGCCACTCTGCTGCCAGCAAGCAGCCACCGGGACTCGAAGCCCAAGGAATCCAGTCAGTACCACGTGGAGGTAGGGGTTGAGTTACAAACAGAGAGGCGATTATGGAAAGGTAGACTGATGGAATGCTACCAGTACATACAGCTGGGAGAGGAGAGGAGATGGAAATAGCAAGCAGAAAGGGATACACATGCGAGGGGACATGCAAGGTGGAAAGGGTTATTGTTGGAAAGTAGGCGTCTCCAGCTGGAGTTGCGCATCTGCATGCTGTACTGACCAATTTGTTTGTTTCTGGTTATTTTGTTGTCTTTGTCGCTGTGTATTGCTTGCTGTCTTATCTCATTATGATGTTAATTCCTCTTGAGATTTTTACTTTCCATCATCATGATCATATCATTCAAGTGAATTTAATTTTGTTCTCATCGTAGATTTGGGAGTAGCTCAAGATTTTTCTGGCTATTGTATTGTCTTTCTCTAAACCAATCTTTGCTTGCTTTTCCTTTTTGGCACTTTCTTTTCTAATAATGATGTTGATTCCTTTTAGATTTTGACTTTCTATTTAATCTCCCTTCATAATTGTCTTCTTGTCAAAATATCAAAATTTCAAATGTCAAAATGGTAAAAAGTAAACAGGAAATATACGAAAACAGACAGTTCACAATTATGTAACAGACTTGAATTAAGTTGTAAAGAAGTGCCTTCATGAATGATTGGACATGTAGATTGTAGGACTCTTTGGGAAAGGGAATTAGAATTTTCTATGTGTATTTTTGTTTGTATTTGTATGAAGAAATAAACAGACATAGACACATAGATCATAGTATTTTGTTTAATTTTATTTCAAGTATATTTCATTTACCTCCCATAGAAGCAAATTTAGATAAATGTTCTGAGTTCATGACGTACATAAAGTCAACATACACGAAGCCATAAACATAAAGGAAGAGAAAGAACAGTAGGCTTCCACAATAACTTCATTATAACACAAATGTACTAGAACAATTGTTTAAGAAGTAAATGTTTTAATGTATTTCTTTGTTTTTTCGGAATAAATAATTATGGCGCCCACATAATTCATGTATTCAAAGACTTAAAAAAAATGAAAAATGCCTACACCTTTTCATAAAAATAATGTTCAAAACATGTTTTTTGTTGATGATTTCTCTAATCATAATTATTTCAACAAACATCACAGTCATGCATAATTTTGTATGAACAAAATAATCGTTTAGAATGATAACCTCTTGCAAGCTTATAGCACCTGAAGCGTATTGTTTATTGTTCACTCATTCGTATATAGTGTTGTTAATTGTATTGTAATTAGATTGTAATTATGAAATAATATAAATAATTATAAATGGAAATTTTTATTTAAATTTAAAGTGTTTTAAATTGTAATTCTTCATTCATGCTGATCTTTATTATTGTCAATTTTTTTGTAGTAATTGAAATGTTACAATTATTATGTAAAAGTTAATTGTATTTGATCTGAATGTAAAATCAAACGCTGTATAATAATATAATAATAATAATAATAATAGTCGTTTCTTATATAGCGCAATCTTACAATTAAGTCTCAGTGCGCATAAATGAAAGAGAGAGAGAAATTGAAGCGTATTTAAGCAAAGATAAAATAGTAAAAAAATTACAATTCATTAACAAACAAAAAAGCCTTTAAATTGGCTCGAAATTGATGCTCTGTATCAGATTGTCTAATATGGTAAGGAAGTTTGTTCCAGGGCATAGGTGCAGCAAACTGGAAAGACCGCTGACCGTATGTCTTAGTTTTAACAGAATACTGAGCTAAAAGATTCTTTGAACTTGAACGAAGGACCCTAGATGATTTATACAAACTAATAAATTCTTGAATATAATCAGGTGAATTTCCATGTATGCATTTGAACGTAATGACTAAAATCTTAAACATAATTCGTTTATTTACAGGTAACCAATGTAAATTATACAAAACTGGACTTATGGATTCACATCTTTTAGTACGTGTTATCAAGCGAGCAGCAGAATTTTGTATGTGTTGTACTTTACTTAATAACACCTCAGGTAGACCAAATAAAATGCTATTACAATTATTAATATGACTTAAAACAAAAGCATGGACAAGTCTTTCAGTGGTGCTTTTATCCAAATACTGTCTAATCCTTCCTAGCTTATACAAATCAAATGATGCTTTTTTACAAATATTTTTTACATGATTTACTAATGACAAATTCTCATCAAATAAAACACCTAAGTTTCTGACACACTTTGCGGGTTGCAGTGAACTCTGATTAAACACAACAGGTGGTATTTTATTCTTTAGTCTAAATCGTGATGACATATGAAGGAATTCAGTTGTCTCTGCATTCAGCCTTAACAAATTACTTGATGACCACAATTTGATATCCACTAAACATGACTCTAATATTATTATTATGTTGATCTGCTGATTAAAAAAAGTTATGTGTTCAATACTTTGTTATTGTTTGTATGTAAGGAATGAAAACAAAATATCAATGAAAACAAAAAAGGCTTTTTAATGTAGGTTTTCCCATTAATTTTAACACTTTTGTCATTCAATTTAATTAATTTGTAATTCAAATTCGTCCCGAGGAACCACCAGAGCGGAAATCCTAACTTCAATTTCGTCTTTCGTCGATCAATTTAACACAAATAGTCATTAGTATTCACGCATCAATTTCAATCGCTGGTTATATATCAATATTATTCTTTCGTTTATGCTCGTAGGCCTATATTGAGAAAAGACCTTTAAAAAAGATGTCCAATGAACATTTTCTGGACATCAAGGGTGATAGATACATATTTACGTCAATCGTCAGGCATGTAGTGGGCGTGGCTGATTTCTCTACTGTGAGTGGTTGATGATCGAGTAATGCGAACTGTCCTCAAACTCTCAATCTGTCAGAAAAATCACACTAATATTACCCGATCATGTAATTTAAGAAGCATTGATTGTATAAAATAGTTTGTGTGAGTGGTGTAGCTAGCTAGTAAATATTAATTGGCTAGCTTTGTACTAGTTTATCATCGCGGCGGCTTGTAAGTTTTATGTGATTGCCAGTGTTTAAGAGGATATCATGCTCGGATGAATATTGAATAGTACTCCCGCTACGACGTAACTTTGAAATGCTTCTCGACATTAAAATTAGAGTGAAAAATACCCTGTCTTAGCTTGTAAATTACTTTCTTGAAAATGAAGAAGTCACTAAATGAGACATATATAAATGACCAGCAACTCATAATTAAGGGAAATATGTAGAATTAATTACATAATTCAAGTAATTGACTGAGAAAATAACTTAACTTGGAGCACATGCATCCGCCTTCATTCGTATTGACGCAAAAGGTACATTTCGTGAAAATTTGACCTGTGACCTTTGAACTTTGACCTCATGACCCTAAAATCACAGCACATAATTGGCCTATCAAGATACATAGATATAGCCAATGTCATATCAAGGTAAAGGGGAGAATACAAGCTTTCTAATGATACCAAATTCAAGAACGGTAATAAAGTAATAGGAGAGATATGAACACTCAAACTTGAATTGCGGAACTTTTTTGTGAGGGGTATATATTGTTGTTATCTGAGATGGTGTTGTGTGTTAAATGGACGTTATTTGGCCGAGTAATGAGCAAACATGCGAATTGCTATTCACTAACCCATTGCCCTTACTTTGTACACGGTTTTGACGATCCAGTGGATTATTTAACATCTGAACACTTCAATCGTAAATATCTTTTTTACAAAAGGGAAATTTGAAAAACCGAAACCTATCCCATGCTTTTATTGTTAATACGAATAAACAATATTTAATTACAAGATATGAGGGAACAGCTAGAATTCCAAGTGGATTTGGAGGATTTGGAGGATTTGGAGGAATTAGACAATGTACATCAAAAGCTACATTACTTATGATACAACAACAAGCACAAAGTATTCCATATAGGCAGACAAGGCTCCCGAGGGGGCGAAGCGACCGAGAGGGGGAATGAAGGTACGTGATGGTAGGTGGCTGTGCGCCCATGCTCGGTAAGGGTGATTTTGCAATGTTTTACTTGAAATAATGCAATCTAATGTAAAGGAAGGAAATTTGACTTGACATGAAGTAAATCGAGTTATCTTGTCATAAAGAAATACCCTTTTTTGGGGTGGGGGGGGGGGGGGGGCAAGCCCCAAGCTCCACCCCCTCCCCCCTACCAGTACGCCAGTGCAAGTAACCTATACACACTGGAGGAGCACCTGTTTTTGTCTCTACCAACTTTCATTGTGGGTCAGTAGGTCAGACAATTCAGACTGCATGGTCAAATGTATGGGGGTGGCACAGTAGCGTATGTAACATCGGGGAAAGGGGGCACGTGCCCCCAGTATCACAATAACAGAAAACTCAACACAAATTCATATATTGTCCGCAAATATGTGGTGTGCCACAATTAATAGATCACGTATACGCTAATTGGGCTGCAAAATAATATAGCCTTAGGCATGTTAGGAGAGTACTGAAGTATACCCCGGCTTCCATGGAATCTCCCCTAGTATACCCATTTTACTATACTGTCTGAACTATAATTATATCGTAGCAATATTCCATTTGGACTAGAGTGACCACACTGTAACTAGGTTGATCTGAATTTTTCTCAAACTAGGCCCGGGAAATTAATGTTTTGGCGCGTTAATGTGTGGTCTATTATGGAACCCGCTTTTCAGTTCTTGTCTTCCTGCTGGCTGCAGATCATTTATTCGATGCTATGGACATGAAAATAAAGGATATATATATGATCGAAAAGACAATGGATTCATGTCAAAAAGTAACAAGTTATCAGGGAGGCGGTATTTTCCCATTTCGTTGGAGTATAAAGTGATACGCCATGTGTTGTCCTGCCTCTTCACTAACATGACTGACACGATATGGATCGGATTTCGCGGCACTGCATATTATATTCCGTGATATTCTTGGCAGTTTGAGTCAGGTATATTATGCAAATTTTACTCATTTTTCGTAATATATTGTATGTTTTTTTTATCCTACCAGGCCTGCCAGGCCAGGAGAATGAGGGAAAATATAGTTGCGTGAAGCCGTGTATGTATATTGTGTGTGAGATACGTACGAGTATACATGCATGTATATCGTTACAATTGCCTTGATAATAAAATAATAATAAACAAAATAATTCCTTTGAGCAATTATTTAAACAATCTTTTGAACAAAAACATGAAAAAGCGTTTACGTATGAACATACATACATATGCATTTTGTTTTATAATTAATGGCATACCATGGATGATGAGAGAGGCTTGCCTTCTGTGCTTTTGTTGTTGGTGTTTATTTACAAACAAATAGAGTGCATGCTTTATAATGTAGTCAAACTTTCGAGTCTCGGTGAAAACATACAAATGCCTTTTTTAGTCAGTCATTTAACTAAATTGGTTCTTTTTGTTGTCTTTATAAATCTATAATCACGCATTATGTAGATTGTCCTAATGTCATGAATGTGTTCCATGAGCGTATATAAAGGACATTTTCAGGGGATTCTCGATCATAATCTGTAAAACATTTATGAACTTTGACAGTCAATTCTCAATAAAACACACAAATATAAAAAAAAACTTCAGTCAATTTGTTTATCATAATATTTGTACAGTATATACCACAATAATTATGATGATTTTGCTGAGTAACCCAACATACAGTACTGCAACACATTTGTTAGATAAAGCATGAAACTATTTACCAGTGGCGTAATGAGCAAAAACTTTTGGGGGGCTAAACACAATCCGCATCACCACCGGATATTGCGAGGGAGCGAAGCGACCAAGCCCGAAGGATCGAAGCGACTGAGCGGGGGGAGGGTGTCCCCCCCCCCCCCCCCTCCCATAGTAGGGAGCTTTTGCATTTTTGGACTTGAAACTGTGCAATCTGGTGCATACCTGGACAGGAAATTCTGACTTGACGACATGTACTACCTATAATGTGCGTTAGTGCGTCATCATTGTCACGATTCTTAACCAGAAGAGGTTATGATTGATTCATGAAGAAAAACAAAAATGCACCCCCAAAATAATATTCGCAAAGTGACATATTCAGTTCAAACAGTGCATCAAAAGCATTATTTTATGACAAAACAACATGAGCATTGTATTCCAGACGTATACAAGACCGATTCCCGAGGGAGCGAAACGATAACCGAGAGGGGGAAGGGTGATGGGAGGGTGTGATGGTAGGTGGGTGCACGGTAAAGGTGCTTTTGCAATGATTTAGTTGAAATTATGGAATCTAGTGCAGACTTGACATGAAGTAAAATCTGAGTTTTCTTATCTGAAGAAATACTCTTTTCTTTCAATCACTGTTATCGAATTAGATAATGCCCCCCCCCCCCCACCCCACCAGTACGCCAGTGCTATTTACACTTTAGACTTCCTATTTATCCCATTGGGTGTATCGGGGATGCGTCTCGGGGTGTGTGTGTTTCGCTTTCCCATTCGCGAACAAGCTTTCCCATTCGCAGGCACGTGTTTGCAGTAATTAGTACTAACTATTGCGAATTAAGCGCGAACTGGATTTACTGCGATTCAATTTATATGAAATCCCGTTCGTACTTGTTCGCAGAACATTTTATTTGTTCCCGCTATTACTAGTTCCATCGATATGTAGGTTTTCTTCACACTAAAACCCCAACTAACCGATATGTATTTAAATATTGATGGCTTATTCGCGCTTCACGCTTGATCGCATTACTTAGCACTAATCTTGTTCGCGCTAATTAGAAAGACCGCCTCCCATGCACTACCGACCTGCCATTTTCTTTTTGTATACGATACGCGATGCAACGCCCTTTTCTTTATTACATATATGATATTACTTCGAGATCCTGACTGTTGTTTTTGTTTTTGATTGTATTAGCTTAGTTAATTCATCTCTATTGAACGGTGTATGTGTTTGATTATTTTCCTGTCATATTTGAATATAAATATATTTCTGGTCAGTTTCCAGATATGTTTGAATTAGTTATTACAAAAAGCTGTATCGCTTCGGTGATCCCTCGCATATATCCCCAAGTTGATTTGTATCCTTCGGGTTTATGTCAGGTTTATAATAGCTTTTGACCATTTTGGCAATTATAATTAAATGTGAATGACAGTAGTGGGAAACGCCCCACCCCCTAAAAATGAAATGTACGCTCTTATTACCAACCATGTGAAAGAATATAGTTTTACTAATATGAGATTATACAAATTTGGCCAAGAAACCGCCTACTAATTGATATATTTGCAAAATTATAAATTGATCTGTTGCGGATAGATATCGCCAACGCGGAATCGCACATACGCTACGTGCAATTTGTCCACGTGCGCTCGCTATACGGGCTTGTCCCCCAGCTTGTCGATATCTCCAGTCCAGCGCTAGCGGCGCGGACAGGTGCAAACGGGCGGTGGATTTATACATTTCACGGGAGGGTATTGGATTTCTTTCGATATTTCTGCATTTAACGCATCGTTAGGTTCGGATTTTACCACACAAGGCCTTTTTAGATACTTATTCAACAATATTGATCAATTATAAATGTTTTCTGTAACTTTCCCAAAATTGTTATTCATCTTTAAAGGTAGTGTTGAGTATTGGTATTTCCCGTAGTGCCTCCCGATATTTTTTTGTGAGATAATGAAAAACTGACTGTCAAATTCGAATGAACGTACAATTTTAATGACAGAATAAACTTTATTCGATCAAAATCGGTTCAGAAACTGAAAAGGCTGAAATATCCATAAATATATTTTTATTCAAAATGTTCTTCACCGGCAATCACCGGGCGATATTCAGACTTTTTAGAAAAATTTCAAAAAGTGCTGGAAGACTACTTTGAAAAAAATCCGAAAAGGTTTCTAAAAAGTTGTTGATGATATCTCTATTGAATCATTATTTTAACAAACATTAAATGCACAATTTTGTATGAAAAAGGCTCAAACCATTTAGTCGTTTGTAATTGTGTATACCTTTCGAGCATGGTGAAGTTATAACTATTACTTTGTACCGTAATGGTGCCGGTTTTGGTTACTAAAGTTAAGTTTGACCAATACTCAACTATCCCTTTAAGGGGTTTCAGGGACGAGCACCGTCTAGGGTTTTCTATAGCTCAGTCGGAAGAGCACCGTTCTAGCAATCCGGAGGTCTAGGGTTCGAATCCCGTTGGAATCCCATTGTCTTTGCCTTCTTTTAAGCACAATATATTTCTGGTCAGTTTCCCTATATATTTGAATTTATAAACATTTATTGTATGAATGATATTATGTGACATACATGTTGTTGAACTGAATATAATACTATTACGTTCGACCCAATAATTATATTTACAGTTATGTCGCAGTTAGTGATGTAAGACAGTAATACTACTTCATGTATATTCTCTAGTGTTAATATTCTGATTGCATAAACTTCTTACAGCACTACATCGGACTTGATAATATCAGCATTTTGGAATAAGGGGAAGGTAATCTAATGTACATCTGATTCGACATGATTGTGAGACAATACGAAGAAAATAAGATACAGTATATTATTCAATTGGAGACACCTATCAGTACATCATTATTAAGAGTAGACATTTGTACAAATTACCGATGGTATACTCCTCCTACATGTCTCACCGGCCCGACTCCTTTTGTTTAGTGGGACATACTTCGTATATCAGTATAATTATCATCACTTCAGGTATAAGTCAAATAAACTAGGGTGTATGTGCATTTTGGGCTTCTCACGCATATAAACAATTCTTTTGCCAAATTCAAAGGCAAAACTAGACATGAAATTCGTCACTGTGACGAATTAGGTGATACGTATGACCTTTGACCTTTGACCTTAGACCCCTTAAATATTCTTCACCAACACCCCCCTCCCCCCCCCCATAAAAAAAAATCTTCACCAACACCGCCCCCCCTGAGAAAAATGTTCACCGAAATCCCCCTCAAATAATTCTCTCAGACTACCCCATCAACAAAATTTCGCCTACACCCCCCTCACAAATCTTCATCAACACCCCCCGAGAAAAATCTTCACAGACACCCCCCTCAAATAATTCTCACTGACACACCCCCCAAAAAATCTTCACCGACAACCCCCTCAAAAAAAATCAACACCAACAACCCCCCTCCCGATAAAATCCTCACCTACAACCCCCCTAGAAAATCTTCACTGACACCCGCATCAACAAAACAATCTTCACCAACACCCCCCCCCCCCCCCGATGAAAATCTTCACTGACGACCCCCTCAAATAATGTTCACTGACACCCCTCAAACAAAATCTTTACCGACACCCCCCTCAAAAAATATTCACCGACATCCCCTCCCCCTTCGAAAACAAATCCCGAACTACACCCCCTCGAAAAGATTTTCAGTGCCACCCCCCCCCCCCCGCCTCAAAAATCTTCACCGACACCCCTCCTCCCTCGAAAAAAATTTACCGACACACACCCCCCCCCTTGAAAATGTTGGTTGACGAAATAACCCCCCCCCCCCCCCTTGAAAAATCCTGAGTACGCAACTATCATCAGAAGTAGTCGTCGTCATATTTATTCTTTATGTTCCAGACACTTTTGATAATTATTTAATTTCACACAATCAAGTTGCATTTACTACTAAAAGTGAAGTCTATGTAGTATGTACAACACAAACTAATATACCTTCATGGGCCTGAACGATAAGACTACACACCATCAGACCTATAATGCGTCCACATAATTTGAAGTAAAAATCTAAAGGGGGAGGAGTGTGATATCCTGAAGAATATTATTTGATTATGCAGTATCGTACTGTAAATTGTACCATCATCATCTTATCATTCCACTCTTATATTCTGTCATTCTCTCTTACTTTGTGTCATTCTCTCTATTTATTCATCAACATTCCACAACTCACACCACTGGCTAGATCCTGTAAACATTGTCCAGACCTTTCCACCCTTGGTCATCCATCACCCTCTCACACACATCCACTATTGTTTTGTATGCATTGGAAGAACCTTGCTACGTACAGTTAGTATGAGTCAAAATTCCCTCCCCATTATTGCAGCACTAATAGGGATTACTACACACAAACGCTAGGGTTGAGAGATTATTTCGACCGTTACTGAAAACAGGTGGGCGTTGAACGACGTAGTAATAGGGGCGAAGCCTCATACTTTGGGGAGGGCGGCTTAGTCACGTTAATTAGCAAGGCATTATATGCATCAATTTGATGTGCCCTGTTTTGAGAACCAATTACTGATTTCACACATTTAATTAAAAACACCATAAGTTACGAAACAAAAGAAATATAACGGCTTACTCGGAATATCTTGAAATATTTGTATCCTACATTGCAATAGAGAAAAAAACAAATGTTGCCATTATGTGAGTAACATAATAGGAACATATTATTTTTCCTCCAGATCTCCGCTACAACATATCAAAATTGTAGACGTATTCGAGCAGAATCGAAGGAGATAGAAACACAACTGCACCTTCAAAACATAATACAAAATTTATGAAATCAATCAAAATTAAATTTTCGCTTTTCATGGCAAATTGATGACGTCATGATGTCCGATTGGCGATTTTTGAATATCGCGCCATATCTACAACTCATACTCTGTCACGAATACACAACAACCAAAACACGGAACATGGATTTTCAAAATTATGATCGATTGAAAAGGGCATGTTTTTACCACATTTTCACATATTTTACATATGGCGGGACGCGCGGATTTCATGTGTAACACGCGCGCATTGGCACATTTCCGGTCGAAAAGAGCTAGTAATTGTTCAGAATCATCCCAGCTACAAGATATCAAAATTTGAGACAGATTCAAGCAGGATTGACCGAGATATCGGAATCCAAACACGATATATACATAATTGCAAATGATAAAATCGTTGAAAACTGCTAATGTTCACTTCTCGTGGTCATATGATTACGTAATGATGTTTGTTTGGCAATAAGGATGCATGACGTCATATCTACAACTCATTGGTCTGCAAGGAAAAATATTTTTAACAAAAATTAACCACGGATTTTGAAAATTATTATCAATTAAAAGGGGCATATTTTGTACATATTTTGCGCATAGCAGCACTCGCGGATTTTAAGGTTTTACGCCCTCGCATTCGGGCATTTCTGGTCGAGGACATCTGGAAACTGTTTTAATTTATCATAGAAAGTATTGGGAACAATTTCCAAGAAAAAGAACGCGACTTTTTCGTTCCGTGCGCTACGCGTGCAAAAGCGCGCGCGCAAACGCGCGCGCGCGCAAAATTTTGAAATGCTCGAAATGACCTGAAACGTATGGAAAATTGGTTCGCGGGTCGATTTGAGAATTTTTCGACCATTTTTACCCTTTGACGCGCGCGTACGCGTCCGTCGTTGACCGTACGACCTTGGGTGCGACATTTTTTTATAGCCCTTGACCTTAGCTTTCCATATACAAAATTTGGTTAAAATATACCATTCCGTAAGAAAGATATGGGCTATTGAAATATTTCACAAAATGGCGTCTCTATGACGTCACAGGGTAGTGACATCATAATCATTACCCAGGTGCACAATTTCGGACCAAGGTCTATACTATTCACCAAGTTTCATTATCATATCCCCAGCCAAATTTTACAAACACGACACACAAAAAACGTAAAAAGAAAAAAAAACTAGACATGAAATTCGTCACTGTGACGAATTAGGTGATACGTATGACCTTTGACCTTTGACCTTAGACCCCTTGAATAATCTTCACCAACACCCCCCTCCCCCCCCCCCCCATAAAAAAAATCTTCACCAACACCGCCCCCCCTGAGAAAAATGTTCACCGAAATCCCCCTCAAATAATTCTCTCAGACTACCCCATCAACAAAATTTCGCCTACACCCCCCTCAACAAATCTTCATCAACACCCCCCCCCCCGAGAAAAATCTTCACCGACACCCCCCTCAAATAATTCTCACTGACACACCCCCCAAAAAATCTTCACCGACAACCCCCTCAAAAAAAATCAACACCAACAACCCCCCTCCCGATAAAATCCTCACCTACAACCCCCCTTAAAAACATTTAATTAAAAACACCATAAGTTACGAAACAAAAGAAATATAACGGCTTACTCGGAATATCTTGCAATATTTGTATCCTACATTGCAATAGAGAAAAAACAAATGTAGCCATTATGTGAGTAACATAATAGGAACATATTATTTTTCCTCCAGATCTCCGCTACAACATATCAAAATTGTAGACGTATTCGAGCAGAATCGAAGGAGATAGAAACACAACTGCACCTTCAAAACATAATACAAAATTTATGAAATCAATCAAAATTAAATTTTCGCTTTTCATGGCAAATTGATGACGTCATGATGTCCGATTGGCGATTTTTGAATATCGCGCCATATCTACAACTCATACTCTGTCACGAATACACAACAACCAAAACACGGAACATGGATTTTCAAAATTATGATCGATTGAAAAGGGCATGTTTTTACCACATTTTCACATATTTTACATATGGCGGGACGCGCGGATTTCATGTGTAACACGCGCGCATTGGCACATTTCCGGTCGAAAAGAGCTAGTAATTGTTCAGAATCATCCCAGCTACAAGATATCAAAATTTGAGACAGATTCAAGCAGGATTGACCGAGATATCGGAATCCAAACACGATATATACATAATTGCAAATGATAAAATCGTTGAAAACTGCTAATGTTCACTTCTCGTGGTCATATGATTACGTAATGATGTTTGTTTGGCAATAAGGATGCATGACGTCATATCTACAACTCATTGGTCTGCAAGGAAAAATATTTTTAACAAAAATTAACCACGGATTTTGAAAATTATTATCAATTAAAAGGGGCATATTTTGTACATATTTTGCGCATAGCAGCACTCGCGGATTTTAAGGTTTTACGCCCTCGCATTCGGGCATTTCTGGTCGAGGACATCTGGAAACTGTTTTAATTTATCATAGAAAGTATTGGGAACAATTTCCAAGAAAAAGAACGCGACTTTTTCGTTCCGTGCGCTACGCGTGCAAAAGCGCGCGCGCAAACGCGCGCGCGCGCAAAATTTTGAAATGCTCGAAATGACCTGAAACGTATGGAAAATTGGTTCGCGGGTCGATTTGAGAATTTTTCGACCATTTTTACCCTTTGACGCGCGCGTACGCGTCCGTCGTTGACCGTACGACCTTGGGTGCGACATTTTTTTATAGCCCTTGACCTTAGCTTTCCATATACAAAATTTGGTTAAAATATACCATTCCGTAAGAAAGATATGGGCTATTGAAATATTTCACAAAATGGCGTCTCTATGACGTCACAGGGTAGTGACATCATAATCATTACCCAGGTGCACAATTTCGGACCAAGGTCTATAATATTCACCAAGTTTCATTATCATATCCCCAGCCAAATTTTACAAACACGACACACAAAAAACGTAAAAAGAAAAAAAACTAGACATGAAATTCGTCACTGTGACGAATTAGGTGATACGTATGACCTTTGACCTTTGACCTTAGACCCCTTGAATAATCTTCACCAACACCCCCCTCCCCCCCCCCATAAAAAAAATCTTCACCAACACCGCCCCCCCTGAGAAAAATGTTCACCGAAATCCCCCTCAAATAATTCTCTCAGACTACCCCATCAACAAAATTTCGCCTACACCCCCCTCAACAAATCTTCATCAACACCCCCCCCCCCGAGAAAAATCTTCACCGACACCCCCCTCAAATAATTCTCACTGACACACCCCCCAAAAAATCTTCACCGACAACCCCGTCAAAAAAAATCAACACCAACAACCCCCCTCCCGATAAAACCCTCACCTACAACCCCCCTAGAAAATCTTCACTGACACCCGCATCAACAAAACAATCTTCACCAACACCCCCCCCCCCCCGATGAAAATCTTCACTGACGACCCCCTCAAATAATGTTCACTGACACCCCTCAAACAAAATCTTTACCTACACCCCCCTCAAAAAATATTCACCGACAACCCCTCCCCCTTCGAAAACAAATCCCCAACTACACCCCCTCGAAAAGATCTTCAGTGCCACCCCCCCCCCCCCGCGCCTCAAAAATCTTCACCGACACCCCTCCCCCCTCGAAAAAAATTTACCGACACCCACCCCCCCTTGAAAATGTTGGTTAACGAAATAACCCCCCCCCCCCTGAAAAATCCTGAGTACGCCACTATCATCAGAAGTAGTCGTCGTCATATTTATTCTTTATGTTCCAGACACTTTTGATAATTATTTAATTTCACACAATCAAGTTGCATTTACTACTAAAAGTGAAGTCTATGTAGTATGTACAACACAAACTAATATACCTTCATGGGCCTGAACGATAAGACTACACACCATCAGACCTATAATGCGTCCACATAATTTGAAGTAAAAATCTAAAGGGGGAGGAGTGTGATATCCTGAAGAATATTATTTGATTATGCAGTATCGTACTCTAAATTGTACCATCATCATCTTATCATTCCACTCTTATATTCTGTCATTCTCTCTTACTTTGTGTCATTCTCTCCATTTATTCATCAACATTTCCACAACTCACACCACTGGCTAGATCCTGTAAACATTGTCCAGACCTTTCCACCCTTGGTCATCCATCACCCTCTCACACACATCCACTATTGTTTTGTATGCATTGGAAGAACCTTGCTACGTACAGTTAGTATGAGTCAAAATTCCCTCCCCATTATTGCAGCACTAATAGGGATTACTACACACAAACGCTAGGGTTGAGAGATTATTTCGACCGTTACTGAAAACAGGTGGGCGTTGAACGACGTAGTAATAGGGGCGAAGCCTCATACTTTGGGGAGGGCGGCTTAGTCACGTTAATTAGCAAGGCATTATATGCATCAATTTTATGTGCCCTGTTTTGAGAACCAATTACTGATTTCAAACATTTAATTAAAAACACCATAAGTTACGAAACAAAAGAAATATAACGGCTTACTCGGAATATCTTGCAATATTTGTATCCTACATTGCAATAGAGAAAAAACAAATGTTGCCATTATGTGAGTAACATAATAGGAACATATTATTTTTCCTCCAGATCTCCGCTACAACATATCAAAATTGTAGACGTATTCGAGCAGAATCGAAGGAGATAGAAACACAACTGCACCTTCAAAACATAATACAAAATTTATGAAATCAATCAAAATTAAATTTTCGTTTTTCATGGCAAATTGATGACGTCATGATGTCCGATTGGCGATTTTTGAATATCGCGCCATATCTACAACTCATACTCTGTCACGAATACACAACAACCAAAACACGGAACATGGATTTTCAAAATTATGATCGGCATGTTTTTACCACATTTTCACATATTTTACATATGGCGGGACGCGCGGATTTCATGTGTTATACGCGCGCATTGGCACATTTCCGGTCGAAAAGAGCTAGTAATTGTTCAGAATCATCCCAGCTACAAGATATCAAAATTTGAGACAGATTCAAGCAGGATTGACCGAGATATCGGAATCCAAACACGATTTATACATAATTGCAAATGATAAAATCGTTGAAAACTGCTAATGTTCACTTTTCGTGGTCATATGATTACGTAATGATGTATGTTTGGCAATAAGGATGCATGACGTCATATCTACAACTCATTGGTCTGCAAGGAAAAATATTTTTAACAAAAATTAACCACGGATTTTGAAAATTATTATCAATTAAAAGGGGCATATTTTGTACATATTTTGCGCATAGCAGCACTCGCGGATTTTAAGGTTTTACGCCCTCGCATTCGGGCATTTCTGGTCGAGGACATCTGGAAACTGTTTTAATTTATCATAGAAAGTATTGGGAACCATTTCCAAGAAAAAGAACGCGACTTTTTCGTTCCGTGCGCGCTACGCGTGCAAAAGCGCGAGCGCAAAATTTTGAAATGTTCGAAATGACCTGAAACGTATGGAAAATTGGTTCGCGGGTCGATTTGAGAATTTTTCGACCATTTTTACCCTTTGACGCGCGCGTACGCGTCCGTCGTTGACCGTACGACCTTGGGTGCGACATTTTTCTTATAGCCCTTGACCTTAGCTTTCCATATACAAAATTTGGTTAAAATATACCATTCCGTAAGAAAGATATGGGCTGTTGAAATATGTCACAAAATGGCGTCTCTATGACGTCACAGGGTAGTGACGTCATAATCATTACCCTGGTGCACAATTTTGGACCAAGGTCTATAATATTCACCAAGTTTCATTATCACATCCCCAGCCAAATTTTACAAACACGACACACAAAAAACGTACAAAGAAAAAAAAAAAGTAGGATGAATAATTTTGTGTTTCCACAATTGCGGTATATTTATAGATTGGAATGACCACGGGAAATGACGACGGATCGTGGTAGCGTTATTAAATGTTGTGGCATGATAATTTGATATGTTATGAACAAGATCTTATCGAGATCGAGCCTTGTAACATGACACGAATTATATAAACAAAGCCAGAGATGATCGTGACGTATTGTGCGATTGTGGATGCACCCGCTGAGTAATAACAAAAGGTGATACGCTATACGCGTATCACCTAACATCACCTAAAAAGTAGGATGAATAATTTTGTGTTTCCACAATTGCGGTATATTTATAGATTGGAATGACCACGGGAAATGACGACGGATCGTGGTAGCGTTATGAAATGTTGTGGCATGATAATTTGATATGTTATGAACAAGATCTTATCGAGATCGAGCCTTGTAACATGACACGAATTATATAAACAAAGCCAGAGATGATCGTGACGTATTGTGCGATTGTGGAAGCACCCGCTGAGTAATAACAAAAGGTGATACGCTATACGTATCACCTAATAAAATTATCTATAATTGCATACAATGTGTAATTGTTAACAAGGGCATTGCGGGGGGGGGGGGGGGGGGGGCAAACGGGAACGAGCCTGAAAGTGGAGGTATAGCCTTCTCACGCTGGTTGAATCTTGTACGCTGGGGCAATGGCGTAGGTCTGTTCTGAGAATCGGGGGATGATGCGAGGGGGCGGAGCGACCAAGGCCGAGTGCGCAGATATTGTATATTTTCATTCATCCAAATTATAAGCATATAACATTTACAATTGAATTAAACATGGCCAATGTTTACATCTTATTCATAAATGAGGAATATAACAATTGCAATGTAAAGGGATAGTTGAGTTCTGGTAAAGAGAATACAGTTTAGGTAAAACTAAATTTAAGTAACCAAAACCTGCATCATTAAGCCCGGCGCAGACAGAGCCGACTCGACCCGATCCGACTGGTTTTAATCAGGCTAGAGTTGGGCCTGGTCGGTCGGAGCAGATTTATCGTGTTGAATCGGCCCCAACTAGCATCCGACTGTCTCTCGACTGGCAAAATGTGTGTCGCGAGGCACTGAAGAAAACTGAGCCGATCGGAATGACAACCAGTCGAGTCGGCTCTGTCTGCGCCGGGCATTACATTACAATAGTTATAACACCATTATACTCGAAAGGAATACAAAATTACCAATGACTAAGTAAACAAAACTGTTATCATTCAAAAAGAGCTTTTGAAACTTAAAAGGGCGCTCTCTGAACACTCATCGGTTTCAACCATTTTAAATAAAATATTGTGTATGTGATGTTTTGATGATTAGATAGAGAAAAAGTGTACCAAGAAATAAGCAAGAGCTCAGTAATGACATAATCATGTCTAGCTACCATGGCACACACGCTGAGCATTATCTCTCTCGCCCACTCCCCCCCCCCCCCCCCCCCCCCCCCCCCTCTCCCTCTCTCCCCGATCCCCCCGCATCTTTCTCTCTCCTTCTCTCTCTCTCTCTCTCCCAATTTTATTAAAACAATTGACATTCCACAGTAATACCATTATGGTCATGTTTATAGACTGACGGTATACTGTTATTATAATCAGATACTGTATTACGCATGATGCTCATGATAAGGTTCAGGTTCATTCTCAAACCGATAGTGATCTCCAAAAAGTGTAAGATAGTCATGAGTGTGGAGCTCCATCTTCCGGACCCTGTGTAGTTCATTGGGGAGGGGGGGGGGGGGGGCCTGAATTATACTTTTAGTAGTGATTGCCATATTGTTTATTGTGGAACTTTCTGTATTGTGTATATACATTATACAATATATACATTATCAATAATTATGCTTATATCTTCATCTGGGCTTAGGATTTTAGCCTTTGTATACCCCTCCCTACCCCCCCCCCCCTCCCACCCCGCCCACCTGGTATCTACGCCCGTGAGCGGGGACCTTGGTCATTTGGGTGGTCAAATAAGTGCCTATACTGGCTGTCATAAATCACAAGACTGAGAGAGAAAGAAAAGAGAAAAGAAAAAAAGCTGATGTTTTAGCAAGCTGCAGAAGAGGGAGAGAGAGAAAATCGAAATGCTAGGAGGATGTGTACATACATAAAACACATACCAGTACATACATACAAACAAACATACATACATAAAGACACCCATACATACATACATACATACATACATACATACATTCATTCATACATACATACAGCTTTGTCCCCATATACCAAAATGATTCAATAGAGATATCATCAACGACTTTTTAAAAAACGATTTACATTTTGTTCAAAGTATTCTTCGAGCATTTTTTGAAAATGTTTCTAAAAAGTCTGAATATCGCCCGGTGGTTCCTGGTGAAGAATCTTTTGAATAAAAATATATTATAATACGTGTGGTTTACGGGTACACCATGTGAGATGGGTGTATTGGTAAGCCCTGATTAGAAAAGGACTATGGTAGTCCTAGAAAGGACTGTTGGTGTAGTTCTGAAAAATATATATTTATGGATATTTCAGACGTTTCTGAACCGATTTTGATCAAATAAAGTTTATTCTGTCATTAAAATTGTATGTTCTTTCGAATTTGACAGTCAGTTTTTCTTTATCGCACAAAAACATATTGGGGGCACTTCGGGAAATACCAATACTCAACGGTACCTTTAAAAAGAATAAAAGTAAAGGTTTGAGGGAACCGCAAGAATTTTAATTGGATTTTGAGGATTTGGACAATGTTACTAAGGTACGCTTGATCGGTACTTCCCGAAATGCTTAATACTTAACTATCGATCCCATCAACAAACAAAACATAACATGGGACAGGTTTAGTTTTTGCTAATTTCCCTTTCGTTAAAAAGGTGTTTATGATTAAAGTGTCCAGATGTCAAATTATCCAGTGGATCGTTAGAACCGTGTACAAAGTGAGTGCAATGAGTTAGTGAATGTAACTTTACATTTTTGCTCATCACTCGGCCATATAAAGTCCATTCAACTTTTTTTAACTTTGTGTTTTTATTGAACAAAATATGTTCAACATATTATGAACATAATTACAACAGAACAAAACAGAACGGTGCAGTCGCTGAAACAGATGTATACAATATCATAGTATTATGTGCTGACCCATGGAATTTCAGGATGAGAATATTTTTGTGTAATTTCAAATTACCGGTTTTCAATACACGAAATTCATAAAAGTGAATATTCCCATTCCTATCACCATGTTCCCAAACCCTTCCTCCATATTATGCTGGATATGCGGACGTACTATTTTGTATCGTGAACCTACATGACATTGTGGATTTTGAATTTGGTTCAAAATTTGACCCATATAACTTGAGCACACTTGTGTTGACACATTTATTGCCGGCACGAGCCCTCGTTATACCGCGATCCAACAGAGCGACCTTGTGTAGATATTTTCACCGTCCCTCCAATTTGTTAGCTTGATGTGTTATACCCTGTGGTAAAAATGGATCAGTCCAATACCTGTGGGACCAACCATGAATCTTAAGGCCGACAATAGGCCGATAGGCGTAATTGATAGTCGGCATAGTTGATGATCTGCGGCTGGGCTGGCATTTACTACCGGGGTAGCGACAAACCGTCCTAACATACCCGGGACATCTAGGCCGGTATTCTGGAGTCAGGTTTAGTTAAACTTAAAGTTTAAGGCAGGTTTAAACTCGGCATTTAAACCTGAAGTCGAAATTCCATATTCTGAAGTTTGGTTTAACGATCCAAGGTTTAAGGCGGGTTTAAGGCGAGTTTAACTTTAACGTGTGCAGTATAGGGCTGAGTTCACATAGTTCAAGGATGGTTTAAGCAAACACAAAACATACCATTTCTGATGAAGAACTTGTGTGAGTTTCATGGTACAGATTCAAGTTATGTATTTTTTAGCGCAGCTTTTCGGTTCGGTCTGACAAGGTTTTGTTATGTTCGAAATGAATGCATTGCATTGCAATACCCATATGCAACATGTATTGCATGCAATATGCATATCACATGTACCAGAGTTGTACGGTACATGTAAAAAGGCCCGGATGTTGAGTCTTCATTCAAGATGTTGATGTTTAAAGATTGTCATATAACTTCCTCAAAAAGACGTATTGATTCCTCATATTGTTATGAAAACATTTTTAATTAATTGTAATCTACAGAGATGATAAGGATACAAATTTATCTATATTGAACCTATACTGAACATATTTCAAATATTACTTACGATCAGGTGACTTGTTTGCATCTATGCATGGTCGTTCAGCACATACGTCATTAACTTAGACTCAGGTATAACTAAACCTGACTTCAGAAACTGAAATTGAGTTAAACTTGCCTTAGACTGGACTTGAGGTTTAAGGCGAGTTTAGTTAGACCTCAGGTTTAGCTTAAACCAAGTTTAACTAAACCTGACTCCAGAATACGGGCCCTAATGTATAACACCCATGTGTGTTAAGTATGCGAAATTGTAGCCATCAATCTAATTTGCAGTAGTAAATCCAGCCCACTTTGTGGCAATTTTCAGGAATGAATAGTTGAATTATGTGAAGTTATGACGAGTTGAAGTAAATTTACTGAATGGATCACAATTAATATGTGCATAGATTAAGCATCTTGAAATGTGATAATGAAAACTCAAAGCATTTACAAAAACGTAGACTGGTCACTGTTTGCCAGAAAATCCACTAAGAACAGAAACCTTAAAGGGTGTCTTTGCATTCCATGCATACTGGACAAGTTAGTGTAAAGGAACTAGATTTGCAATTAGACAACATGATATAGATTTGTTACGTTAATGATGTTTTTAGTAGGTTAACATTATATAATTTCTATGGCAATATCACATATTATTCTAAAGTATCTTAAAGTAAAACTGATACATGATTGAAGTCTCAAATAATACTATTAGAAAAATTAAATAAGTGAACGGAACACTTTTACTTTATTATTTCACAAAAACATCACATTATGCATTCCCAATAACGTATTGTGTGATGATGAAGATTCATATTAATGTCAATATTGGTTATTCATACCTCCTGGGAATGTTTCACAGCGTGCAGGAAGCTGTCTATCTGAGAGTAGGAGTCTCCATTGTACATGAATCCACCTCTTGACACTTGTGGCAAGCAGATCTGTCAGGTAGGATCAAACAAGTGGCTATGTCATTGAAATAGCGTTTGAAATATCATTTACAGTGATGTAGATTTTGTTTTATTTCGTGGAAGTTGTTAGTATATTGAATGAATGAAATTCTCTTCGGCTCCAAACACATGCATATTATTGTTTTTATAGTACATTGTACTAAATATTGTTTACATAGGCATGTGTAAATGTGTTATATCAAATAGGGATAGTTGAGTTTTGGTCAAACTTAACTTTAGTAACCAAAACCTGCACGATTACGGTACAAACTAATAGTTATAACTCCAACATGCTCGAAAGTTATACACAATTACAAACGACTAAGTAAATACCCTGTTATCATTCAAAACGAGCCGTTAAAACTCAAGAGGGCGCTCTGTAACACTCATTGGTTTTAACCGTTTTTCATTCAAAATTTTATATGTGATGTTTTTTTTTTTATAATGATATATTGATATCATCAACAACTATTTAAAAACCTATTTGGATTTGTATCAAAGAAGTCTATAAGCATCTTTGTCTTTAAAAAAAAGTCAAGATGTCTCCCGGCAGGGTATGAGAGCATTCGAAAGTGAATGATTCTCATTTCACATGTTTCATTCAACGATCTTTCGAATGAAATTAAAACCAACCATTTTAGTGTCAAGGGGAATTTCGAGAAGTACCAATACTCAGGTGTACCTTAACGTTTCACATTTATAAAAGGACCACAATGCACCACACAAATCACATTTAATTAGGATACTTGGCCCTCATAGGTTACAGACCATATTCTATTGCAGCTTGGAATATAGGGAAATGCCTTCGTGAACTCTATAGCATAATTTGTTATCATATTATACCATCATTATATTATTATATCATTCAGGCAAACTATTATCCTCTTCGAATTCATTATTGCCACCATATGTCCAGGCATTTTATGTCTTTCAGCAAGGACTTCTGCTCAGCACGGATTTCTGCTCACTACCCATCAGGAGTGTAAAAGGGTTTCTTTGTAGGGTGTAAAATTAGCCTGCAGCGCCCTATATCATGTATACAGTAGAGCAAATTGGCATAGTACGCTCCCCAGCAAGTTGAGATGGTACACACGATAATAGGGCGGTTTTGAACTGTACCTGTTTATTGACGAAGGGTAACAATGTGCCAATGAATACGGTATACCTATCTACTATTCCCGCTTTAAATGTTATACTATTATCAACAATATCGATAACAAGTATGTCCCAAAACAAGGGGGGGGCTGAATAAACTGGACATTTTATTTTTATTTGCAAGGCTTAACCAGCCATGCCAACTAATTCGAAATAGACGGACAGTTGGCTGGGTAATTAAAATGCTCGACATTTTCTCATTTATGCTAATATATTTTGACTGAACTAATAAATACATTACATAATACATACAACTGCCGTCAAAAAATCTATAAGTTGCCGACAGGAATGAAAATGGAAACAATGGCGTAAAAGTAGTTTGGTGTAAATGTTGTTTTCTTATTTAATTACGGGAAATAGATATATATAATGTATTTTGATAGGCCATCATACTCTTCTGTTATTAAAGGGATCAACTGGACTTTTGTATATGATGTCTATTATATGTTATGATATGTACCCACCTTATGTCAGGCGTTTACCTTTAAATGATCTTCTTACCATTTGAGATATGCTTGTTTAAAATTTGAGATTCCTAAATGATCAACCAATTTTAAGCATAGAAGTTTGATTTATAGGGGAGCAAAACAGTGGAATAGTCTTTCAGATCAGATGAAAACATTGATATAAATGCCTTCAAAATTGTCTTGAACGGTACCACCACCCCCCAAAAAAAAATCTTATAAATGAAAGGTAACATCTTTAGACGTCCATTCCATCAACAAGTTCACAAAAATATGTTTCCAGAAAAGAAAAAAAAAATGGAAAATGCTTCACCATTCTTAGAACATGTGTTCATGGGTCTGCCTGTCCAAACGTACGCGTGAATAGCATTGGCGCACTCGCAAATGGTTGGCCCGTACGGAACCTGGAGATAATAGTGGATCCGTAAGTGGTGGAAATGATTTTTTTTTTTTAATGAATTACACAGTTCTTTGCAAAATGTTGGGTACATATTTGATATCACAAAACGTTACTAAAACATATGATTATGTGTTGCTATTTGCCTGGTGGTCCTCTTTAAAAAAAAGTAGGGTAATATATACATGTATATATTTTCCTTCTTTTTTGTGTGTCTTTTTTGTTTGTTTTGTTTTTAGACGTAATTGTGTAAAATATGTCGTTTTTCTTATATTTGTAATTTGTAAATATGGTATTTAATATTTTGTATTCTGATGTATTGTTTTTATTTCAGGAACCATCTGAAAAAAACAGTCATTGGCTGAGTAACAGTTCCCTGGTGAAATAAAATGAAAATATAAAAATAAGTAACTTCGCTGTCATGTGCACAAACTGACGGAGGCTTGAAAAAATGTGTGTATCCGAAATATGATATGTCTAATGAGTCTTAAGATGCTATGGTAAATGAGTGTCATAACATGACTGGGTGATGAGGAAAACGCGAAGTGATGATATTCACTAACTCACTGCACTGACTTTGTACACAGTTAAATTTCCCAACTTCAGAATATAATATTCTAACACGTCAGTAAATCATAACGGAATATAAATTTGGAAAAGCCGAAACCTGACCCATGCTTAATGTTACCAGGTCTCTTTGCAATTAACATTCAAATAAGGCAAAACATACATCGAAAAAATTCCAAACTGTATTAAACAAAATAAAGGTGTAGTGCACCTGATATATGTGTATCGTGTGGATCATTTGTCCAAATGGTACTTACATTTTGAAAAAAAATGATCCACACAAAACACATATATGATATTATTATGAAAAATTTAATATATATTTTACTAAAAGTTAATTTTGGGGGAGCTTAATTAGAACAAACATCATATATCCCTTAATTGTAATGATCCGACACTTTTAGCTATCTTCTGCTTCAGTATGGGTATAAGTCATGCAAACAGTTAATTCACACCCGAAATAGCCAAAAGTATTATTCAATACCCAGTATACATAATCATAACCTATCCATAACATAACCAGTACAACAGACTATTATAACTTACATACACATAATTATTGCTATCTCAGTTTACCTTCGCTGATGATGCCATCTGATCTATTGTCTGTACGAAGGATTTGTGTAGTATGATATGTGACATGGTCAATTCTGTCAGGTGCGGCAACTTGCAGATCCAGGACGCTAGTTGACTTGATGATGACGATGATCCACCGAGATCCATAGCTTTGATAAATATCTTCTCCATCTGTGAAATGAATTCGAACACTTTTTAATAACTCCCAATTCAAACAAAAACGTGTTTATACAGTAGATTATAATTTTAAGTAGGAGGCTTGTTAAAGGGAGTGCCCCTCTTTACCAAAAATGCCAAAATGCTTAAAATCTGGTACAGATCTGCATAATACTTGTATTAGGCTGCGTATAACTTTTCATAGCCATAGGTGCCATCATTCATAGCGATCACTGCTGTTGTGCAGATCTCTCTCGTTGGTGGCACTATCTATTATGGGTGGTGGGCATCACTTTCATACAACGTACACTATCCAACCGCGAACGTAGAGGGAGCTAGACAGAATCGGTTATTAAACCGTCGTCCAACATTTTATTAATCTATAGGTAATAACAAAAATCATAAAATTCATAACTCCACCAAAATACATTGTCAAGTCCTAATCTTTTAAGAATAAATGTTAAAAATCATGATCTATAATATTTGAGGTTAATATGGAAACTTATATTTTTTGGCTTGCAAAAGAGGGGCACTCGCTTTAAGGGGTTAATGCCTAATTCTGAGCAGCAGGCTAGGTCTCCACACAGTGTCGTAGGATGAAATGTCAAGGTCACACCTGTTTAAGAGCGCGCTGATATTCTGCCTCGATGAAGGTAGTGAGGGATAGGACTTGATCAGAAAAGCTCCTTTTTGGTCTGAGGCCTGCTCGTTCCTTTGCTAGCACAGGTTATAACAATTGGCTAAGTCTGGCCAGAAGAAGACGCTCGAACAACTTGAAGGATGTGCGCAGAAGAGAGATGGGACGGTAGCTTGCAGGGTCGTCGAAGATTTCACTGATTTAAGGATCGCAAACACTTTACCCTCTCTCCAATCCTTTGGAATAACTCCGGAGGAGTGGATGCAGGACGAGGCCAACCTGTCGCGATTCTTTGATCCAAGGTTCTTCAGGAATTATGGGTAGATTCCATCGATTACAGCTGCTTTCCCTGATTGTTTGGATGAGAGGCCAATGTCGACATCTTCTCTAGTGTAAGGTTTTGCAAGTGGGCAAGTTTTTGCTGATGTAGAGTAGGTCTTGGAAAGGTTCGTCTTGATTTCTTTACGTGATGTCTTGGTAGAAAGTATCTTGGAATTGAGGAGCAGACGTGAAGCAACAGAATTTGCTTTTACTTTAGGGGTTGATGTTGAACCGGGGTTGTTCGCACAATCGATTGTTTATAGTCCTCATATATTACCACAACTAATCAGATACCATTTATCTTTCTTCCTTTTCTACATATATTTATAATTATCCTACTAGTATGGGTAGCCTACTACCGCATTGTTTTTTTTCTCATCATGCTTCCCCCTTTCCCGTAATTCAAGCCACACAGAAACACTGCCCTTGTAATAACAATTTAAAGCAGGTTTGGAAATGAGAAAACAGACAAGGGGGAAGTTTATATTTATTGATCGATTGCAGAAATTATTTAACTCCAAGCGAGTTTGAACAAAATTGCATATATAAGAAATCTAGAAATACACAATTATTAGTGATCAGGTCGATCGAAGCCTCAAAATAAACAGTGAATAAATTGATATATATGAATAATGTATATAATTCTAATAAATACTACTACTTATAATAATAACGCTTAATTTATACAGGGTTGCCACTGCACTGACCATGCTGACGAACATTTAGTGGGAACCTAAACTCTTATATCATTATTTGTATGACGAGCATTGGTTAAAGGGATCTAGTAACTTTGTCGACATGTGCAAAAAGTGACGAATGGTTGATGCAATGTATATTGTTGTGATATCTGATATGTCCACAGGGTATTGTGTGAAAATGGACGTTGCATGGCCGAGTAATGAGCAAAAATGCAAAGTGATATTCACTAACTCACTGCACTCACTTTGCACACGGTTTCAAAACTCCAACAGAGTTTTTTATTATCTGAACACTACAATCGTACATATCTTTGTAACGAAAGGGAAATTTGAAAAACCGAAACCTGTCCCATGATTTTATTGTCAATACGAATACAACAAGGTATGAGGGAACCGCTAGAATTCAAATTGGATTTTTAGGATTTGGACATCGTTACTAAGCCCCTTTAAAGAACCGGCCGGGATTTGTACCAACGACCTCCCAATTATGAGAGGCACACTCTACCACTAAGCCACACGTTTTTTATAAATAAAGAAACAAGCAAGACATTAATTTTAAACTGTTGATTACGATACAAAGTGTACCTCTAAAATTGTCGGCTGTCGGAGGTAAATATTTGTAATGTGATCAAATGTTTAAAATACATTTCTTATAAATTACCAATACAGATAAACTTTCATCTCAATAAACAAGCAATTAATGTTGGTACTTTATGTCTAATGAAGCATATTATCCATAATTCCATCTAGGTCTGATGCATGATAAAAAGCATGCCATTCACACCTCGACTCTTACCTAATCACAATATTCATAGTAAAGTATCTAAATATGTGGCAATTGTAAACAAAATGTTACCTTATTCTGCATATACAGTGGTAGGTTATCTACGACATCGATGGTCAATGGTGTCACAGTGTGTAAGAATGAAGCTTCTTCCCCTTTGACGTGGATACTCTCTGCCTTATTTGATGACTCTGTTCGCTTGAATGACAGTTCGAATTCCTGCAGGTTTTGCGCCGAACGCAGCCACGCCCAGTCTCCGCACTCGCGAGGCAGACCAAGGAACTTCAAGCATCGGATGTTGGTCAAGTGAGGCAGCGAAGTTAATAGTGTTGGGTCTTTGATGGTCACTTGCTGAAGGTTTGAGAAGGTTTTGAGACCATCAGCAAGCCTGATCGGTAGGACTGATGTCAGGCATGGCGTGTTGATCTCTATGAATCTTATCTGTAAAGAAGAAATATGTAAACATAAGCCCCGGGACGTACACTCTGAACAATAACTAGTCAAATATGATCAGAAACTGATCAGTTTTTGACTAGATTAACTATTCAGCCGGGCACCTGCACTGTTCTAGTCAAACTGATCCGGAAAATACAGTAAAATATTTTGACTAGAAATCTAGTCAAAATATATTGATTAGGGAATCTAGTCACATTCGATCAGGAATCTGGTAAAGCAGACACATTAATTAATCAAAATGATTCAGAAAGTGTTGCTTGCTCGGGGAATAAATTAATATTAACAATATTCATATACACAGAGAAAATGCTGACATGAAATAACAACTTGATGCTAACTGACACATTATATTTAGTAGACAAATTTAATACAGATAACTTCCATTTAACATAGCTTAATTCCAAAAGGCGCTAAATCCAGCTTTGGACTTTTCGAGTATGTGTTTTTTATTTAACCACTTTCACTTCTTTCAATCATGGAGAATTTCGCACAAAATGAAGACCGATCATAATACATTAAAAAAACACTCATGACAGAAATCCTGCTATAGTAGTTATTTTTAAATATTTTTTTCAAATTCAATTTCCGACGGATTTAGCGCCTTTTGGAAATAAACGTGGATCTAGCGCCTTTTGGAATGCACATTTTGAGGCATGATATCAGATTGTACAAGTAAAACCTATGGTTGGTTATACATTAGAAAATAATCTTATTCTTTGATAATTAGAATGATTCAAACGTGTTCAAATTTCGCTCTGAGAAGCCTGTAATATGTCAATGCCCATTTCAATTGCGCATGATGTCCAATCAATTAAGTGATTTGGATCTCATTATTGTCAATTACATTTCAAATGCGTTAGTCACATTAGCTGAACACATTCTGACAGCGATTACTCATTTTGCGTTCAATCCCACGATATAGTTATATTATAATTATATTATCAGCGTGTAACGCTAGAATTATGCAAACAAATGAATAACAAGAAATGGCTTAGCCCTCAGTATAATACTAAACGTTCTCGCAACTCGCATACGCTCTGTTACATAACTGCACACATTGCCGGACGGTGATGTCACAGATCGACTGCGGCCATGATTAGCCGTACAAATTGACGACGGCGACAATTAATCAATTTCAAGCAATTCAGTGTTATAACAGTTTTTTACCATGTTATTGAACGGATTGGGCCGGAAACAGTTAAAACATGCTCTACATGTGTCTGTTCAAGACATACGTTTCTTCCTAAATGCGCGTTTCTTAATAATCTGAGTACAAACCGTTGGAGAGGTAGGGGATGGATTTACACCCAGCAAGTAGAATGGATATTATGTGGCGGGGACTTGAGGTATTTGATTATTTTCCAGATGATTTTCCTTTTTTGTTGTTTTTGTCATGGCAACATATTACGGGGTACATTGATTTCAAGCTAATGCTAGAAAATCTTTCAATATGCCATGTTATTAGTGATTGTTGGAGCGTTTTCTTTATACAGACGCGCTCAATCAATAATGAATCTTCACGTAATATGGGACTGTCCATCATTTTATTTTCACCATGCATGGGAAAGATGCATACTATATTCGATCTGGTTAGTACAAAGAGCTAGAATGGAGCTCTGACCACAAGACCCCGACCAGCTCTTACTGCATCAATACTATCCCTCGATCTCGCAATAATAACTTGCAATCATATCGCATTTACTAGCATCTCTTAGTAGCACTTTATTTTACATACATTTTCTCAAATTTGGTTCTCCATAATGCAACTTGCTTAATACTCAACCAATTCCTGTAATATGGATTCTATCTTACAGTTGACCATTTTTACAGCAACAATTAACTCTTCAAGATTTCAACACAATCAAAAACTTCCATAAAAAACAGATTACAAAATAATCGATCAAAACATGCAATGATCGGTCAATGGTAATGATAGATCGATCACATGTTCGCATGATCTCTTGTTAATAGTCCCCAAATATTACCACAACTAATCGGATACCATTTTATCCTCTTTCCTATGCCACATATATTTTTTATTATCCTACTAGCATGACTAGCCTACTACCGCATTGCTTTTCGTGTCATTATACCCCCCTCTTTAATTCAAAACTACACAGAAAACGCTGCCCTTGTATTATCAATTTGAAAGAGGTTTGGAAATGAGAAAACAGAACAGTGGGAAGCTTGTATTAAAAACTAACAAGTCACGGCGTTTTTCGCAATGCGCAACGGTTTGAAGAACGAATCATGACTCGCGACCACTCGAGCGATTTTCTCCACGAATAATAATCCGTTCCAGGTCGCTGTAGAAATCGCCACTATGGGACTTCAACTTTTTTTTTGTTCTGCCATGATTTTTCTACCACGATAGTTAAAGACAAAAGAAAGACGAACTGACTCGTCGAACAACGACGAAGAACGAATATTCGTTCTAAGTCGCCGTACAATTCTTCCCAATTCGTTGTTAAACCGTGGCTAAATAGAGTCGATTCGTTCTAGTAAACCGTTGTGAGTCGTTACGATTCGCCGTGAAAAACGTGAGCCACCTGTGTTTCAATAAACATGTCTGTGTGATGCTTTATAGTTTATTTCAAAAAAAGCATTGCGAGCCATAATTATATCTATATAGCGTCCAATCAATCAATCAATCAATCAATCAATCAATCAATCAATCAATCAATCAATCAATCAATCAATCAATCAATTATTCATTCATTCAATCAATCATTCAATCAATTATTCAATCAATCATGCAATCAATCAATCAATCGATTAATCATTAAATCAATTAATCAATCAATCAATCAACCAATCAGTCAATCAATTAGTTAATCAATCAATCAATCAATCAATCAATCTAATCAAACAATCAATCAAACAATCAATCTGTCAATCAATCATTTAATCAGTCATGTTGAAACAATTTGTTCTTGGAATGTTCATAAAACTCGTCAATTGATATCAATATTTCAAGAATACTCCATATGTAACAAAATTATGTTAAAGCTCTGCTACTTGAAAAGTTCGATAAAAGAAAAAAAAACGTTTATAAAAATCGTATAAAATATAGTAGACATGGGTTATCATCAACATAACAATTAATTATTTTCTCTATCTAAATGATATGACTCATACCTTTTGTAGAACCTCTAAGCAGAATATATATGCATTATTAAGAGAATACATTCAAGTTTCATGTCTAATGATATATATCCATGGCGTATATGTTGAGGAGGGGGGGGGGGGGGGGGGGGGTGTGCATGGGATCAAAGTCAATTCACCTGTTTCAGGTTTATAGCTTTTTTTTTTAAAGAAATCCTTAAGTTGGCAAAAAAGGTAAATTTCATGCAACATTTTAGCTTGTTTTCGCATCGGCGTTCCATTCTGCTAAAAAAGTTATTTATAGCGGACCGGGAATGTGCGCACATGCAACCCGGATCATGACATCACAAGCAGACCGCAGCCGCCACGGAGGAACGTGCATGGTTTACATGCAGAGCCTATGACTTGCTAGTAAAACAAATTCGTTTTTGTTGTAAATTGAGGCTTAACTGAAAATTCCTAAGAAATGAATTATAGCAGCTTGCAGCAACACATCTCAGTGTAGATCGTCCATGATATAAACTTAAAAAAATTTTTACAAATATTGAAAAAAAATCGGAATAATATCTCTCTGTCAACGTGAACATTGCACTCAGCTTGTACGTCTATGGCCGAGCTATACTGCGATTGCCTGCATGTGACGTCACAAAGATGACTCACTTTTTTTACGGGGATTACTAAAGTGAATTTAAAAGTTGATTTTTTATTTTACTGGGTTTTCCGACCCGCAAAATATGTTTGTATTAGTAATCTTCATGAAAATCTACCTTAGATACAGTAAAACACAATTTTTAGGTATTTTTATTGTCAGCCAACCTTTAATGCTACGAACAAAAAACAAGAACAAAAGGTTAAATAACAGGAAACAAGGGTGTCAAACACTTAATTATTTTGGGTGAAACAAATTACGGTCAAATAAAGAATGTTATCTTCATGATTAACTAATTTGGAAAATCATTCGAAATTAGTGGGTACATTTCGCATGTGTGCGTGTGTTTGTCCCAGTGTGTGATGCAGCATGATGACTTAGAAATAATGTTTTGAGATGCCGCTACTTATAAATTTCTAAAGTTAAATATTTGTTTTTAGTGAAAACAAACGTTCATACAAATCATAGAAATGGTTGTACATCACAAATATAATGCTGTATCTATACAGTGTTTTTTAAGCGCTGCAGCATTAATACTACCCTTGGTTATCAGGTACAGTTCGATCCCGCGAAATTATCATGTGCACCATCTCAACACCCCGGGGATCATATTAGCCCGAGCAGCTCAGGGCTCTACAGGCTTATTAATACCCGGCCAGGTACCCGTTTATACTAGCTCCTCGGTAGAGCGCAGCAATGTGGATGCAATGGATTGTGGAAGGCCAAATATACCGGGGTTACGATAGGTTTCGAACTCGGCTCCCATGATCGTAAGTCTAGCTCTTATCCGATCACGCCACAATACGTCCACATGAAGTTTTACAATTTAAGCATTCACATAATGAGTAGGCCGATTATAATGTAAACAAATGCGGTCTCCAAAGAAAAGGTTCTTTATTTTCTTCCTTGTTTATACATATCTTTAATACCTTCCTTATGTTTTTTAAATTTTGCTCTGGAAATTACCCAAATGCATTTAAATTGGCCAAAGTTATATCTATTTTAAAAAGGATAATCCAAATCAATGTCAGAATTATCGCCCCGTATCTATTCTCCCATGCATATCTAAATTACTAGAAATAATCATCTTCAATCAAATGTATGATTTTTTGGAGAAATATGATGTCCTTTGCCGCAACCAATATGGTATTCGCAAACACTACTCCACGGACTTAGCAGTCTTAGACTTGTATAATAGAATAACCCAGTCACTCGCTAATAAACAATATGTTACTAGTATTGGAATCGTTATGGATTTGTCGAAAGCATTCGACACCTTAGACCACAAAATACTCTTATACAAACTCGAGCGGTATGGTATACAGGGCACTCCTTTGGCATGGATTTAGGATTATCCTAACAATAGAAAAGATATGTTCAGTTTGATTCAGTTAAATTCCATGTACTAAACTTAACATGTGGTGTACCACAATGATCAATCCTTGGGCCCATATTCTTCTTAGTCTATATTAATGATTTGATTTATGCATTTAATGTTGCATCTTATATTTTGTTTGCGGACGATACCAATTTACTTTCTCGAACAATTATTTTGATGTTTTGATTAGTATTATTAATATTGAATTACCTAAAATTGCAAGTTGGCTAAATGATAATAGGCTATCATTAAATTTGAATAAAACTAACTATGTTATTTTTAGAACCCCAGCCACGAATATTAATGATATACAATGTAGAATAATGTTATGTAACAAAGAAAAAACAAATGTTTGTAAAATTTTTTTTAGTCTATGTTGATGAATTTTTAAATTGGGATAATCATTGTAAAAACATAATACTATCTATTTTGAGATCAATCGGGATTTTGAACAAGTTACGATATGATTTGTGTAGAAAAAACATATTACTTCTCTATAATTCGTTGATATTGTCAAACTATCATATTGTAACATAATGTGGGGTACAACTTGTAAACGAAATATTGATTGCATTTTTATATTACAAAAAAGGGCAATTAGAATATGCTCAGATTCTGCTCATCTTGCTCATACAAATCCTATTTTTAAAAGTTTAAATGTTTTTAAAAATACAGACATTAAAGGTATGGTGACAAGAAAACTGCCTCAAAATTGTGTTTTACTGCATCTAAGGTAGATTGTCATGAAGATTACTAATACAAACATATTTTCCTCGTAGGAAAAACCCGGTAAAATAAAAAAATCAACTTGTAAATTCACTTTCGGAACCCCCGGGCGTCCGGGCGAAAACAAAATGACGTCATCGTTGTGACGTCATCTGCAGGCAATCGCAGTTTAGCTCGGTCATAGACGTATACGCTAAGTGCAATACTCACGTTGACACAGAGATATTATTTCCATTTGTTTCAATATTTGCAAACATTTGTTTAGGTTTATATCATGGACGATATACACTCGGATTTGTAGCTGCATCCTGCTACAATTCATTTCTTAGCTATTCTTAAGCATTTTCAGTTAAGCCTCACTTTACAAGTAAAATAAGTTTGTTTTACTAGCAAGTCATAGGCTCTGCATGTAAACGATGCACATTCCTCCGTGTTGCGGTCTGCTTGTGATGTCATGAATCGGGTGACACGTGCGCACATTACAGCTCCGCTATAAATGACTTTTTTATGAGCATGGAACGCCGATGCGAAATTAAGCAAAAAAGTTGCATGAAATTTACCCTTTTTTCCCAACTTGAGGATTTCTTTGAAAAAAGGAGTGTGGTATATCACTAAAGGCACATATTAAAAGCTATAAACCTGAATCAAAGCCGGGATTTCCCCCCTCCTTTAATGTATCTCAAACAGCCATATTTATGTATAAATTGAAAATAAATTTCATCCCTATGCACTTAAATACCCTATTTATTCGCAATGATCAAATACACAATTATCAAACTCGTAGTTCACGTAAATAACATTTGTCTAACCCAAAGACATTGCTTGCACATAAATCCATTATTAAAGGGTACCACCACCCAAAAATAATATTCTTATAAATGTAAGGTAACATCTTAAGAAGTCCATTCCATCAACAAGCTCAGAAAATATGTTTTCAGACAAAATATATATAATTGGAAAACGAACACCATTCTAAAGCATGCGTTCATGGGTCTGCATGTACGAAGACTACCTTTGCCTGAGCGAACGAATCGTCCGGAGTTCTATTGTCTCAAAACGTACGCATGAATAGAATTGGCGCACTCGCAAATGTTTGGCGCGTACGGAACCACGAAATAATAGTGATTCCGTAAGTGGTGGTAATTAATTGCTTTGTCTATGAATTACACAGCCCTTTGTAAACTGTTGGGTATATATTTACTATCACAAAACGGTACTAAAACGTATAATTATGTTTTGTTCTTTGCCTGGTGGTCCCCTTTAATCATAGAGGTCCAGATATATGGAATTACCTGGCGAATAGTATTACGCAATGCTCCTCATTAAATGTATTTAAATCCTCACTGAAAAAGTACTTAATTATGTGTTACGATTAGGTGGATGTATATATCTTGTATAATCGATATACTTATGTATTGTGTACTTTGATTTGTTTATATAGACACATGAATATATAACACTACAGTAAAAATATGCCTTGATTTGCATCCACAGTAATGGCAGAGGGTGGGCGGGCGGGGTGAGGGGGAGGGGGGGGGGGGTGCTACGACAAAGATTAATTCAAATAATTTGTTCGTTCAATTGTTCTAGTCATTACAGTTAACAACTGGATCTACCTCGACAGGATAGTAATATCCTTTGCAGATCCCCCACATCCCTTGTAGTACTGTCCACACCACATGTATAACTTGTATTTGTATGTACAGTATGTAATTTGCTGTAATTTGTATATTTTGTGTTTTTAGAGATGTGAAATAAAATTGAAATTGAAATTGAAAAAGCAAAATTTGTCAGAAGTTGCCACCTACAAAGTTGTTTTACTATTGTTAATATATTCACCAATTAGTTTGGGGTTTGGGGATAATTATATCTTGAAAAACAAATAGTAACTTTGTTGAATTGGGCAATTACCGACGAAGTGTTGATACATGATATTTCGTGATTTGATATGTCCATCAAGTGATGTGTGAAAATGCCATGGTAGATGTATGTCTTATGACTGAGTATCGAGCGAACGTACAAAGTGATGTTCGCTAACTGATTGCACTGACATTGTCGAAAAATGTAGAAGTCTTTCCCGCACGAATTTGGCATGATCTATTAGTAGCCTTGGGCCACACGTTTTCTATACGTAGATAACTTTATAGAAGGAGGCTAGTCCTCTGGAAACTCCGTGTGTTAAAGGTTCTCCTCTACATTCTATACAATGCCAATGGAAAATATCCACTGTAGAATTTCAAATCCGAGCACCTTAGCATACATATATATATAACATTATCCATCTTGAGGGTTTTCAACCACACCACTCGTGTATTTTGTCATTTTTACGTTTAGAACTACTCTAATAAACTTAAATCTCCATCCGGCATGTATAACCGTCATCGTTAAAGGGGACCACAGGGCAAAGAACAACACATACTTATATGTTTTGGTACCGTTGTTTGATATCAAATAGATGACCAACACTTTGCAAAGGGTTTTGTAATTCATAAACAATGCAATTAATTGCAACCACTTACGGAACCATTATAGCCTCATGGTTCCGTACGCGCCAAACGTCTGGGAGTGCGCAAATTCTATTTACGCGTATGTTTGTATACAATAGAAGAACGAACGATCCATTCGTTCTACACAAAAGGATGTCTTCGTATGCAGACCCATAAACATATGTCGTAGTATGGTGATGTGTTTTCCATCTAGAAAGCTTTTGCGCTTTAAGTCAATATAAAGCTTTAAAGGGTGACTTAATTACAAATGCATGTTGACTTTTGTTGATCTGTTATAATGAATACATCACATATCTTTTGACTATTTGATGTACATTTTTGTCATATTTTTATAATATTTGTTCTCTTATTTTTATTCTACCTGCTAAGATCCACCCTTAAACAATTCCTCCAGCATTGACTTTTGTGACATCATAATACCATTCAACCATCAGTCAGCTAGATAAACATGAACAAAATATATGTCCTCACCCACTGAGTACATTATTGCATTAGCATTGGATGTTTTCATTGAAACCCTTCCTTTTAATGGTGAGTGGACTGTGTATAAAACATGCACTGCTATTGTGAACAGGTGGTCAGCTGATAGGAAGTGACATACCAATGTCTTTTGTTCATCTAGCTGACTGATAGTTGAATGGTATTATGATGTCACAAAAGTCAATTGCTTCTGGAGGGTTTTTTTTAGGGGTGAAGCTTAGCAGGTAGAATAAAAGTAATACAAAAAAAAATAGAACAAATATGACAAAAATGTACATCAAATAGTCAACAGATATGTGATGTATTCATTATTACAGATCAACAAAATTCAACATGCGTTTGTAATTTAGTCACCCTTTAAATAAGACTGGAAATCTCGTCGATACATATTCCTGTAGTCAGTAATCGATTGTACTCTGAGTCTTTGCGATGAAAATGTTATCGCATACATGAATGTAGCTCACAGTGCGTATAAACATTACCTGATTGACTCATCGACCAGATATCCAGTTTTATTTAAAGCTGTATATTAACTTAAAGCGCAATATTGATAAGACACCTCATCTATTTGATATCACACAAAGTCAAGGTACCAAAACATATGATTATGTGTTGTTCTTTGCCTGGAGGTCCCCTTAACCAATGACGGTTCTACATGACGAATGGAGATTGTATAGATTAGTTTAATCTGGGCTCAGACAGCAGCAAAGTAATGGATATCTCTGAATTCCACGCAACATTTACATAACAACCATTGTTATTTTTTGGTAATGGCATAATCTTACAGGAATTATTACTTAAGATAAGAGAAGTTGCTGAGGGGGAGTTACTTTGTGTGTTATGTTTCGAAACATGTTTCTACCGATACATAGATTTTCTGATAAAATGTGTAATCATATCCGTAGTTATTTCTAGCAAACAATGATATAACTTTGTGTTTATTAATGTGATACATTTGCTGAAATAAGACACATCTTAACATCTTAACATTCCCCTTAATTCACTGATGACGTCGTTGAGTTTATCTGTATGTCAGGCTGTCAGGAAATAACTCAAATTCCGTTCTTGTGTCAATTATCAATTCATTACACTTGATTAAATATCTCTAGTGTTATGGTAAACTAAAATTAGTATGTTGATTTTCCGAATCGTATTTTAGCATTCGCTCTGCGTTAACCCAAACGAAACATATTTTAGGAAATATAATATCAAGTCATGTCTACATTATAAAAGAGGGTTCGGATCGATTGATCAATCTAATCGCTATAACTATCCGACAACAGCAATTTTCAAAAATGTATTAGAAAGATGGGATTTTTTTTTGTATCAATCATGATAAAATGCCCTTTTTTAAATAATGGGGACGCATACTGAAAAGAGAATACCAGAGAAAAGTCTTTCACTTTGTTGTAAAATTCGCAACTATCATACGATGATTCAGATATAATTGTGCGCTCATAATAAATGGGATGTGCACTTCCGGAATAAGACATTCCTTAATGGTCACACAGATACGACCTTAAGTTAAAGGGGTAGTTCAGTTTTGGTAGAGAGGGCGCTGCACAACACAATTTGTTCGTGAGGTAATGAAAACCTGAGTGTCAAATTTGAAAAAACACGCAATTTTAATGGCAGAATAAACTTTATTTGGTCAAAATCGGTTCAGAAATGGCTGAAATATCAATAACTATGTCTGATCGTATTTATTTGGGCCCCAAATAAATACGATGAATTTTTGAAAAAAATGAAAAAATGCTTACACTTTTTCAAAAAATGTCAAAAGCGGTTTTTAAATAGTTGTTGATGATCTCTCTATTTAATCATTATTTCAACAACACATCACATGCATACTTTTGTATGGAAAATGGTTGAAACCAATGCCCTATTAAAGAGCGCTCTCTTGTGTTTTAATGGCGTTTTTGAATGATAACAGGCTTTTTACTTCGTCGTTTGTATTTTTGTATACCTTTCGAGCATGGTGGGGTTATAATATTAGTTCGTAATGTAATTGTGTAGGTTTTGGTTACTAAAGTTCAGCCTTACCAAAACTGTACTACCCCTTTAAGTTAAGACAGTTACGAACTTCCTTTCAAGAACATTAATGGAACCAATTAATCACCCCACATTTTGTCTGCCACCTTGAATTTAAAAAATGACCACCATCTGGAACCTATTGTCCTCAATACCTCAGAAACTATAACAGCTGCAGAGTTAATTTGAGCAACTATATCCGCATTTTTGGGGTCAACGTTCACTTAAAGGACAATGAAATCCAGACAAATTGTTAGTATGCACTATAAGACACTAAATATTATGAATAGTCTCTGAAAATTTGAGCACAATCGGTCAAGAAATGAGAAAACTATGGCTCTTTGAAAAGAGACATGTATTTCTTCGAGTGACTCAAATTGGCAACGCACTCTGGCAAAGTTGTGGACAACTCCCCATACATTTTGTACACACAATTTTTGTTCAATTTTCTCAAAATTTATGTTTATTCTTCGTTCAAGTTCAACATATGTTTTGTAGAATGCTTTTATACATAACATATCATGAGTTGGGAGAATGGAAAAATGTGACTATGAAGAAAACTGTAAAAATGGGAACATTTGTGTACAAAACATATGGGGAGTTGTCCACACACTTATCAGAGTGCGTTGCCAATTTGTGTTCCCCATATGAAAAAAATCGACATCTTCAAAGAGCCGTAGTTTTCTTGTTTCTTACCCGATTATGCTCGAACTATCAGAGATTATTCTTCTTAATCTCTTCAAGACTATGAAAGCAACATTTTGCTTGGGTTTCATTGCCCTTTAAACCCCTCAAAAAAAGTTCGGAAACTTAAGTTTGATCGATCATATCTCAAGTATTTTTTAATAAGAATATTCAAAATCGGTGACACAATAAAGCCTCATTATATACCTTTCAAACGGTGCATTATGTGTAGTGAATATGCAATTGGGGCGATTGCAGTAGCCCAGAGAATAGGGGGAGGCAGGAAGCGAAATTTCGCAAAATGGCCTAAATGCATTTAATTTACGAGTGCATGACTGTGTTGACTAGTTTTCTAAAGGTTAACATTCTATTGAATACTGCCACCCTTTCCATTCATCAAAATTGTTGAATTTGATACCATTTTAATGGAAATTATCTCTTCATTACGGTGGCATATTAATAGTAAGGATTATGTAAATGGGGTATGTGCAGCGAACCGGAATATGGAAATGGGTCGAGTGTGAAATCAGACAAAAAGATATTGAGTTGACAAAAAATCAGAGCGTTGCATTTTTTTTCGAGCTTTTGGGAGGATTTTTTAGCATTTTAAATAAAATATTAATGATTTAAATTGATATCAACGAAATGCCCAACAACTCTTCTGTATGGAAATGTGAAATATATGATGATTTTAGCAAAGGGCGGCTGCAGGGAGATGAATGTGGGGGAGCCTCGACCCATCTCCATATTCCGATTCGCTGCACATACGCCATTTGCATAATCCTTACGATTAATATGCCACCGTAATGAAAGAGATAATTTCCATTAAAATGGTATCAAATTCAACAATTTTGATGAATGGAAAGGGTGGCAGTATTCAATAGAATGTTAACCTTTAGAAAACACTGTCATGCACTCGTAAATTAAATGCATTTGGGCCATTTTGCGACATTTCACTTCCTGCCTCCCCCTATTCTCTGGGCTACTGTAATCGCCCCAATTGCATAATCACTACACATAATGCACCGTTTGAAAGGTATATAATGAGGCTTTATTGTGTCACCAAACTTGAGTATTCTTATTAAAAAATACGAGAGATATGATCGATCAAACTTGAGTTTCCGAACTTTTTTTGAGGGGTTTAGATAGAGTTAAAATAATTAAAATGTTTGCCATCTTGAATTCCATCAATATTTCAGAAACTAAAACAGCTTAAGAGTAAATTTTAGCGGCAATACATATATATTTAGGTAAGCGAATCACCTGGATCAAGTTTTGAAAACCCACAAACGGTAGCCACCATTATTATTTCCAAATGACCGAACAGGGAGGCAGTTAAACTCTCAGAAACTAAAACATCTTCCGAGTTCATTTAATTCATGCTCGTATTTTGTTGTCAACAAATAACATAAACTGACTTTGAAAGACTCAGATTATTTGTTAAGATCGCTGCCAATGTCTTGAGTACTAAAGCAGCTTATCAAAATTAGATAATTAATAGTCTTTGGTCATGGAGTAAAATTTTTTTTCTTCTGAACTGATGAAAAATACTATAAAAGAAATGGCTGTTCCTCTTGCATTATTATGAAACAAGACATGTTTCATGGAAGGCTCTTAGCTATGTTCGTTACACAGTACTGACATAACGTTGCATGAAAGTATCTTAGAATATATCACCAACCATGTCCTTACTTTTCGACCGTATCAATCAACACCACCTGTAAAATCCGACACAGAATGGGGTTCTAGGACTACTACCCCCTGGACAACCACCCCCCGGACGATTACCCCCCGGACAACTACCCCCCTAGGACAATTACCCCCCGGACAACTACCACACGGACAATTACCCCCCTAGGACAATTATCCCCCAAGACAATTACCCCCCAAGACAACTACCCCCCAAGACAATTACCCCCCGAGACAATTACCACCCGGACAATTACCCCCCTAGGACAATTACCCCCCAAGACAACTACCCCCCAAGACATCTACCCCCCGGACAATTACCCCCCGGACAACTACCCCCGGACAACTACCCCCCGGACAACTACCCCCCGGACAATTACCCCCCGGACAACTACCCCCCAGACAACTACCCCCCGGACAACTACCCCCCGGACAATTACCCCCCGTAAACTACTCCCCGGACAATTACCCCCCGGACAATTACCCCCCGGACAACTACCCCATGGATAATTACCGTCGCTGATTTAGACCACTGTTTTAGTTTTGTAAGCAGGGAGTTGGGGTCGTCAAATGTCAAATGGGCCGATCGCTGCCCGAGACCGAGAACGATAAAAAGTGGACCGCACCCCCATGCTACGGGACTGCCAATACACGAATATACTGCAGACATCGTACGATATCGCAATCCGAAATGTAGGTAAAAAGATTGTGCGGCATCCGGTGCATGTGTGACCTAGGCGTATCACATGTTCTATATGTTTTCGGTCAATTTCGTACGCTTTCCATTCGTTTCAATAAGCGACTTTAAGCGTGTCATTTAATTTGAGCTTGTAATTTTGGTTCAAAATTTTATTATGTTCATACGATTTAGCTTTTCGATCAAGTGATTTACCACTTTTAGCATTTAACTAAAAAGATTGTGTTTGCAAAATCAAATAGATATTATCATGTTCGATTCCCAGTTTCCCACGACCTACTTAACGGTAACCGCAACCGCGCGTTCGCGCGATTACCAGGAATGAGTTATATTTATCCGCCATGTGGCATAATGTATGTTTTTAGTGAATAAAGCTCAGTTGCAAGACTCTCAGAATGATGTAGACGTGAGTTTTATTTCTCTCCTGATACCCAGGGGGCAAACACCCATTTTTTTCGGATATCAGCTTTTGCCTGTTGTAAAAGGTTGGTGGCCAGAAATGGCTTCTAGGACCTTCTAGGAACACAATCTAGGTGGACAACCTCGCGGACAAGCTGCTCGAAGCCCACAGAATGAGTTTGAAGAAAATCACCCCTACTCTGTAGCTATATGGTGGGTTTAGGCCTTAGGGGTCATGAAGTCCCGATCTCACATTTTTCATGATTACACCACGATGCTTGATGATATCTGCTTGTAAATTCATGGACGTCTTCCTTAGATTCCTGCACATCATGTGATACCAAATTTTAGCATATTGCATATTTGGTTGCTGTGAAAAATGTTGTTAAAGCGTGATGCGTCACACACGGAAGTGACATTTTTAATGGAGCGTTTATGTATAAAAAGCAAATATAGTACCAATAATTAAAAACAATGATATATTTTTATTATTACAAACTAAATGTGCATCAAAATAACTTTAGATATATGTTTACCATGAAATAACTGGTTAAAACACTAAACAATAACATAAGCAATACAAACAAAGAAATACATAAGAATTTGAATCTGTTCATGTAATTATTTCTTTAGATCTCTTCAAAATTACATTCACTGATACAAAAATGCATCAAAACATAATAAATTTAGTACGAAAGATGTTAGTCATCGTGGTGCTAAGATGAAAAAAAAGACTCGTCAACAAGGAAAGTACAACAAATTGATTGAACAGGGTAAGCATAACGCCGTTTGTACCGTATCTGATACATGGGTAGTCAATTTATCCGCGCGGAAATTGACTTCTGACGAGACTGCGCTACTCAGTAAGGGGCTAAATTTTGCCATAGCTCCCAAGCGTGTCCCCGCTACCGAAATTATTGCTAAGGTTGAATCGTCTATCCGTTGCCTTGATGCCGAAACCGTCGGCTCCGTACGCAGGGAGGTCAATGCGATCCTCACCACAGCCGAACCGCCGAAGCCCAACGTTACTCCCGGTATGCGCAAAGCCTTGAAATCGCTCAAGGATGACAGCTCCGTTATGATTTTACCAGCTGACAAAGGCCGTGCCAGCGTGGTGTTAGACACCGACACATACCGCGCCAAGATATCGGATTTGCTTGACTCAGGCCCATACCGCGCTATCCCGAAAGACCCGACCGAGCGTCTCTCTCGCAAGCTCTCAACCATTCTCCGCGGCTTTCATAAGAATGGTGAAATCGATGACTCGATGTACCGCAGATTGAAACCTTCGCAGAAGCAACCGCCGAGGATCTATGGATTGCCAAAAATCCATAAGCCCGAGATCCCGCTGCGCCCCATAGTTTCGTGTGTAAACTCGTTCGCGTACAATACTTCTAAGTTTCTAGCCGACATTCTCTCGCCGTTGATTGGTTCCAACGGACACGCAGTCCGCAACTCAGCTTCGTTTGTCGATTTCCTGCGCAGTGAGACTATACAGGACCACGAGGTCATGATCTCTTTCGATGTGGTGTCATTGTTCACCAATGTTCCCATTGAAGCCGCTTGTCGTGTCGCGCTACAAAGACTAGAATCCGACGCAAGCTTGTCCGATCGTACAAAGCTCTCTCCTGCCCAGGTCGCAGAGCTCCTGAAGTTTGTGCTACAATCCACGTACTTTATGTACAATGGTGACTTCTACGAACAACGGGAAGGAGCGGCCATGGGTAGTCCGGTTTCCGCCGTCATTGCCAACTTGTTCATGGAATCTTTCGAGGAACAAGCGCTTGAGACTTGCCCGCCCGATTGCGCACCGAGGATTTGGAAGCGATATGTCGATGATACTTTCATTGTGACTCATAGATCCGCCGCCGATCGCCTTTTGACACACATGAACGCGCAGCAACCGTCCATTCGTTTTACCATGGAAATGGAGAACGACAGTCGCATCGCCTTTCTTGACACGCTTGTGCACCGAGATACCGACGGCATCCTCACTACCACTGTGTATAGGAAGCCCACACACACCGACCAGTACCTGGCCTACGACTCGCACCATCCTCAATCCGTCAAGCGCGGGGTAGTGAAGTGTCTTTATGACCGAGCTTCACGCATCGTCACCAAACCCCAATGCACAGCCGCTGAGAAGCAACACATTGCATCTGCTCTTGTTTCGAATGGATACCCGCGTTCTTTTCTTAATAGAATCGCGAAGAAGAAGAACGTTCCTGCCGAGGAACCTGCGCAATATAAGTCCACCGTCGTACTTCCGTTTGTTGATAGCATTTCTCGCCAACTCCGCCGACACTTAGAGAAGCATAGCATACGCACTGTTTTTAGATCCGACACTACTCTCCGAAACCAGCTTGTCCGCCCGAAGGACCCCGCGCTCCCCGATAGACGCGACGGTGTTGTGTACAAGATCCCCTGCGGGACTTGTGACAAGGTCTACATTGGCGAAACAGGTAGACCCGTAGGTGAAAGGATGACTGAACACCGCAGGGATGTCAGGCTTCGACGCACTGACAATTCCGCGGTCGCGGAACATGCATGGGACTCCGATCATCCTCCGAATTGGGATGAGGTACGTTGCATAGCGCATGACAAGCATTGGTATACGCGGCGCGTAAAGGAAGCGATTCAAATTCGTTTGCATCCGAATAACATTAATAGAGATAACGGTATTGACATTCCGGAAGAATGGCTGCCAACCATCCGTCGCCACGCTCCCCCCGCTGCGACCACATCAAGTGACCGTAATGCAGATTGCCACGTGCTTCCCGCTACGTCCGTATTTCCCCCAGTCGCCCCCGCTGCGACCGCGCCCGCACCGAGTGACCATGGTGGTTCTTGCCACGCGCTTCCCGCTAAGTCCGCATTTCCCCCTGCCGCTACGGGCGGTGATTGGCCAGCGGCACCGGCCAATGGCAGCGCGGCGTCCGCACCGAACGATACTGCACAGAAACCGCGCAGGCGGTATATAACACGCTCGCAGCGCAGCGCTCAGTCCACAAGCTATTTAAATGTGTAATATAGATATACATATATTGTTATATACAAATACTATAGTCATGATGATAATGCCATAAGAAGGCATACAATTTGACTGAAAATGTATGTTCATAGGTGCCTGTAGATATTCATTTTATATTGAATATCTTATATGCATAATATGATACTATTTTAGTTATTGTGCGGGGATCCACAAATTACTTATAAGGGAAAAAGAAAAGAAAAAAAAAATTATATATATATATAATATAATAATTGTGAATAAAATAGGATGACATTAGGCCGAGCGCGGGTGCGTCCGTACTAATAATGTCCTAGAAGGTATACACTTTGTTGGTTAGTGTATAGTTAAGTTATAAATATATGTTTTAGTGCGCGGGGGTGCACACATTATTTATAGATGAGATATAAATACAGGGAAACCGCGGATAACACACAGTTATAATCAGGCCAAAACAGATTCTCCTCGTTATAAACGGTACCTCGTTATAAGCGAGCTTGTTATAACGGGGTTTCCCTGTACATACATAGTAATAGTTGCTTATAGAGTAGTTTCTCGTCAGACCGAGCGCGGGTGCGTCCGGATTGATGATGCTACTCCAGAAGGCATTCAATCTCTGTAAATATGTGGTATAGATTATATATATAAGTGCGCGGGGGTGCACAGACAGTTTATAAATGAGATATAGACACATACTCTGTAAACTTGTAGTATAGATATAAATACACATGCCTGTGCGCGGGGGTGCACATATGTTTTATAGACAAGATTTTGATATATATATGAATTTGTTTCGGTGAAATGCGCGGGGGCGCATACACAGATACACACAAATATATAATATATATAATACAATAAAATATTGTCTTCAGATCGGACGCGGGTGCTACACTCTGTCGATGATAGTGGTCATAATATACATAATATATTATAAAAGATATATAAATTTATATATGCATTATAATTAAAAAAAATAAATGATAGCTCCTTTGGCTATTATATATGTTTGCATGCGTTTATTGGTGTAAGCGCGGGTGATTATTATTATTTTTTTTTTACAAGGAGACAGGGAGTGCGCCCTCGTTTGGCATCCACGGACGCAACCACGTTTCCCCCATCACGATGGGGTTTTTTGTGGCCTCCGCGAACTAGTGCATTCGCACTAGTCAGGTGCCAAACGCCTTGCCCATTGTATATGTTTGGCCTTCGGCCAATTATATAGACATGGCGTAAATAAGACATGGCGTAAATAGTCAATTTTGACTGAGTCGCCATTTAAACAAAAAACTAACTAACTAACTAACCACATTACCAGATGAAGGCTAGCAGTTCGCAGCCGAAACGTCGCAATACACTAGTTTGTATACATCGTGAGACAACCGTTCTATTCGTTCTTTTTTCATAATAAATTTACTTTGTTAGTGTGGCATGAATCAGACACAATAAGAGTTGTGGAGTAGGGAGGGTGGGGGTCCGGTGGGGGGGGGGGGGGGGGGGCATGACCAAGCCTTATTGTCAGTGGACTCCACAACAGTATTAAAATGATTACCATTTTAGTATTATGATGGATTTAGTGTGGTCAGGAGACTGAATAAATAGTCTCTATTTGTAGTTGTCTTTAATATTTTTGAGCTCAGATTACAGGATACTATTACAGCCGTGGATTGTTGTGAAATGTTTACCCAACAATGCTTATGACCTACGATAACAACCAGGTTGGACAATTTAACTGCTGAAAGTATGAAGTGAAAATTGAAAAGTGCCCTTTCTATACGTGTATACTAACCCTACTTTCTGAGATACGCATACATATTTTGAATGAGAGAACCAGTTATAAAACAAAAGTCCATTATTGCAGATAATAATATGTACCAAGCCAAATTAACAAATACATACAAAACATACAATGTAAATTGTAGTTTCGGCAAAACATGGTATTATCGCTTTCTGTGAATGATCTTTTCAATTTCTGACTCGCCAACTGATATCCCAGATTTCCGCGAATTTTCTATTAATTTCTTAGGTCACCAGCTGCTATCACTGATATCCGCAAATGTTCTATTCGTTTTCTTAGTCACCAGCTGCTATCATTGATATCCGTGAATGTTATATTCATTTTCTGTGATGGCCCCAGTGCTACAATCATATCATGGATAGGTAGGTATGCATTATGGGCTGTCCTCACCCACATCTCTGAGAGATCCGTGAGATTTGTTGCACCGTGGTATGTATGACAACGCTGTCGACTCCATCATTCTTGAGACTGTAGAGTGTGTGGAGTATGACCCGTGTATCAGCCTCCTGTTGTGTAGATTCAAGGGCTGGAACTTCCACCACAGATCCTCCTGTGAGGAGCACACTTTTTGTTTCTTCTTTGAATCCGCCACCAAGGTACAGATGAGTTTGGCCAAAAGAAGGTTCACGCTGTTCATTCTCACATCACCTTTCACACAGGAAGCTCAGAAGGTTCGCCTTGTTTGCTGATACAGAGACAAACTCCTGTCGATCAGGAGCTGTGTACTGCCCACTGACTTCATATACCTTGGCTAATTTGGATCGGGTATACCTCTGTTCCTGCTCAGCAGACTTCAGGCTGGCTCAAATGTATCTGTCGCAACAAAAGTGTATGATCTCGGTACCAACATGAACATCTTTCAGCAACAGATTTGTGTACCGTTCGGCGATTGCTTCAAATGTTTCCCCTTTGTGAAATGACCAGCGCCGTATGGCGCACATTGCATCAACAACAACTGCTGTTTTGTTGTCATCCTGAGGCAAATCGAAAACACATGTCACTTTGGTTTCCTCTTTTAAGACCTTCACCAGGCTAGCATTGGTACCACTTCTCATACTGCCGTCTTCCTTGAACAAAGATGGAGGACTATTACTGCACTCATGCTTCCCTATGAAATCAAAAATGTAGAGTTGTCCACCACTAACAATAATCTGTGTCATGCGCAGTCTGAGTGGCAGAGATACCACTAGCTACCCATGCTTCAGCGGCAAGAAAGCATGGCTCAAGCTGTTCATTCTCACATCACCTTTCACACAGGAAGCTCAGAAGGTTCGCCTTGTTTGCTGATACAGAGACAAACTCCTGTCGATCAGGAGCTGTGTACTGCCCACTGACTTCATATACCTTGGCTAATTTGGATCGGGTATACCTCTGTTCCTGCTCAGCAGACTTCAGGCTGGCTCAAATGTATCTGTCGCAACAAAAGTGTATGATCTCGGTACCAACATGAACATCTTTCAGCAACAGATTTGTGTACCGTTCGGCGATTGCTTCAAATGTTTCCCCTTTGTGAAATGACCAGCGCCGTATGGCGCACATTGCATCAACAACAACTGCTGTTTTGTTGTCATCCTGAGGCAAATCGGAAACACATGTCACTTTGGTTTCCTCTTTTAAGACCTTCACCAGGCTAGCATTGGTACCACTTCTCATACTGCCGTCTTCCTTGAACAAAGATGGAGGACTATTACTGCACTCATGCTTCCCTATGAAATCAAAAATGTAGAGTTGTCCACCACTAACAATAATCTGTGTCATGCGCAGTCTGAGTGGCAGAGATACCACTAGCTACCCATGCTTCAGCGGCAAGAAAGCATGGCTCAAGCGCAGCATGAAACGGAACACACCTGCAGTGGTAGACTATGGTGACAACCAAGCAAATGCCATAACAGGCGACCTCATCACCCAGGCACGAGAACTGACCATAGATGTGTACACCACCAAAAGCGACCAATTTGAAGATTCTGATCTTGAAAAATTGAGAGCCTACAACAAGTTCTTGAACAACAAGTCAACTCTCCTGAAGCTGCTGCCTCCCACAGAAGATGCTTTCCTCTTGCACCTAAATAGAGCTGCTCATGCGACCATCATTGACAAGAATGCGCACATCGCCAAGCCAAACATTCCATCGTGTACAGAGTTCGGATGGTCCTTGACTGATGGGAAACCAATTCCAGTGCCATCTACACAACAAGCCTGGCCTGAATCGATGGAAAAGACACTATCGTGTGGATGTGTCAGGGGATGCTAGAAGAACTGTTCTTGCTCAAAGAAGGCGGTTCCATGCTACATATGCTGCCGTTGTCAGGGCATAAAAACCAAGTGCAGAAGGGTGCAGTGCACTGCTATAATGGAAAGCAGTGATAGCAGCAGTGACTCAGAAAATGAATAGAACATTCGCGGAAAGCAGAGATTGCAGCTGGTGACTCATTCGCGGATATCAGTGATAGCAGCTGGTGACTTAGAAAATGAATAAAACATTCGCAGATGTCAGTGCTAGCAGCTGGTGACTTAGAAAATGAATAGAACATTCGCGGATATCAGTGATAGCAGCTGGTGACTTAGAAAATGAATAGAACATTCGAGGATATCAGTGATAGCAGCTGGTGACTTAAGAAATGAATAGAAAATTCGCGGAAATCTGGGATATCAGTTGGCGAGTCAGAAATTGAAAAGATCATTCACAGAAAGCGATAATACCATGTTTTGCCGAAACTACAATTTACATTTGATGTTTTGCATGTATTTGTTTGTTTGGCTTGGTAGATATTATTATCTGCAATAATGGACTTTTGTTTTATAACTGGTTCTCTCATTCAAAATATGTATGCGTATCTCAGAAAGTATGGTTAGTATACATGTATAGAAAGGGCACTTTTCAATTTTCACTTCATACTTTCAGCAGTTAAATTGTCCAACCTGGTTGTTATCGTAGGTCAAAGAAAGCATTGTTGGGTAAATTTTTCAAAACGATCCACGGCTGTAATAATATCCTGTAATCTGAGCTCAAAAATATTAAAGACAACTACAAATAGAGACTATTTATTTAGTCTCCTGACCACACTAAATCCATCATAATATTAATGGTAATCATTTTAATACTGTTGTGGAGTCCACTGACAATAAGGCATGGTCATGCCCCCCCCCCCCCCCCCCCCCCCCCCACCGGGCCTCCACCCTCCCTACACCACAACTCTTAATGTGTCTGATTCATGGAACACTAACAAAGTTAATTTATTATGTTTTGATGCATTTTTGTATCAGTGAATGTAATTTTGAAGAGATCTAAAGAAATAATTACATGAACAGATTCAAATTCGTATGTATTTCTTTGTTTGTATTGCTTATGTTATTGTTTAGTGTTTTAACCAGTTTATTGCATGGTAAACATATATATAAAGTTATTTTGATGCACATGTAGTTTGTACTGATCAAAATATATCATTGTTTGTAATTATTGGTACTATATTTGCTTTTTATACATAAACGCTCCATTAAAAATGTCACTTCCGTGTGTGACGCATCACGCTTTAACAACATTTTTCACAACAACCAAATATGCAATATGCTCAAATTTGGTATCATATGATGCGCAGGAATCTAAGGAAGACGTCCATGAATTGACAAGCAGATATTATTAAGCATCGTGGTGTAATCATGAACAATGTGAGATCGGGACTTCATGACCCCTAAGGCCTAAACCCACCATATAGCTACAGTAGGGGTGATTTTCTTAAAACTCATTCTGTGGGCTTCGAGCAGCTTGTCCGCGAGGTTGTCCACCTAGGTTGTGATCCTAGAAGGTCCTAGAAGCCATTTCTGGTGGCCAACCTTTTACAACAGGCAAAAGCTGACAAACCCCCTTTGCCCCCTGGGTATGATCGACATTATACAGTAAAAGTATTCAATTGCCCGGAGGGCGGTATTACGTAATCACGAATTTACTCGAAATCGAAATACGTTTTAAATCGAATGCAAACAAAATGTTTCCGAATAATCAATATATGAATCATAATGCTAAAAAACGAATTGAACTGCTAAATACAACTGCGGAAACAACATTGGCAAATTGAATGCACACAATGCACCCGGGGGACGGGAAGGGGGGACATGCCTCCCCACCCCCCCCCCCCCCCCCCTATAGGTGGAGGTGATTGTCTCTCCCACTTTTTAAAGGTATAGGCCAGTTTTGGAAACGCCCCCCCTCTTAAAAATTGAAATGGAAGTTCTTATTACCAATCATGTGAAAGAATATGTTTTTACTAATACGGGATGATACAAATTTTGACTGGAAACCGCCTACTAATTGATATATTTGGTAAATTATCAAATCGTTCCGCTGCGGATAGATATCGCCAAAGCGGAATCGCGCATAGGCTACTTGCATTATTGACCAGGTGCGTTCGCTATACGGGCTTGTCCCCAGCTTGTCGATACTCCAGTCCAGCGCTAGCGGCGCGGACAGGTGCGAACGGGCTGTGGATTTATACATTTCACGGGCGGGCCGATATTTCTGCATTTAACGCATCGTTAGGTTCGGATTTTACCACACAAGCCCTTTTTAGATACTTATACAAAAATATTGATAAATTATAAATGTTTTCTGTAACTTTCCCAAAACTGTTATTTATCTTTAATATGCATACATTATGTATGTTTGATTCCATAGCTTGAACTACGTATCATATAATATTTTTGGATATTACATGGCACTGTTACATGGCAATTCAGATGATACAACAACAGTTAACTTTGCTGTCGGGAAAATCATGGAATGTTCCCCTCGGGATTTTAAATGCTATTTCGTGAAGAAAATTTACTCAATCGCTTGGGAGTGGAAAATTCCGTGCTTTTCCCTCTAACACCAGTTAACAACTTTATACTATGATATGCACCAAATCGCTCCACTACCTCGCAGTTGTGCCCCCCCCCCCCCCACATCCGTTCACCCTCGCTACGCGACTGGAAGATGACTTGGGGTAATTGTCTTGGGGGTAATTGTCCGGGGGCTATTTGTCCGGGGGGTAGTTGTCCGGAGGGGTAGCTGTCCGGGGGGTAATTGTCCGGGGGGTAGTTGTCCGGGGGGTAGTTGTCCGGGGGGTAATTGTCCGGGGGGTAGTTGTCCGGGGAGTAATTGTCCGGGGGGTAGTTGTCCGGGGGGTAGTTGTCCGGGGGGTAGTTGTCCGGGGGGTAATTGTCCGGGGGGTAATTGTCCGGGGGGTTGTTGTCTTGGGGGGTAATTGTCTTGGGGGTAATTGTTTTGGGGGGTAATTGTCTCGGGGGGTAATTGTCTTGGAGGGGTAGTTGTCTTGGGGGGTAATTGTCTTGGGAGGTAATTGTCCTAGGGGGGTAATTGTCCGGGTGGTAGTTGTCCGGGGGGTAATTGTCCTAGGGGGTAGTTGTCCGGGGGGTAATCGTCCGGGGGGTGGTTGTCCAGGGGGTAGTAGTCCGGACACGACAGAATGGTGGTGGTTTTGTTCAAATTCTATACATCAGACACGAAAATCTAGGTATCCGACAATCTCGAGTTTGCAGAACGCGTTACTTTTAAAATGGTTTATTATAAATATTGGGTTACCGTAATATATCAAAGTATGTTATGTCATGTAGCCGTAAAACATTTAAAGATGATGTGCTAATTTTAGGAGTTTCACGATCAGTTTCTAAAAAATATGATTTAAAGGTGGCCTTAAACTGTCAGTGACGGCAAACTCTCCGGATTCTATTTTTAAAATGTCTCTTTTGTTTATGATAACTAAATGTTAAAAACAGGTGTAGTATCTATTTAATTTCTATTTGATGCGCTAAAAAATAAGCGAATTTTGCTGAGTCTTCTTTTTTTTACGAATTAAACATTGAGTTCATGGCAAATGCTACAGAATTCCAAGATAGTATTCATAGTCTTTAATTGTGTACTTATGAGCCTTTTGTGAAACGGTTTAGAAATGCCATCTTTCCGTAGGTCAGACACAGTTACACCGTACCTACGAGCCTTACATGAAACAGGCCTCTGGTTTCTAACTATAAATGTGTACGGAGATGTAAACGAAATTGTACTGGTTGTTATAGAAGTCATATAAATAATTGATTTAAGTGAGCTTAGATTGTAACCAGGTCTGAGGCTAGGTACTTCCACCCAAATCGACCGACTTCGACGAACAGTGATTGTATATACACTGTTGGTCATAAAGTTGGAATATTTTTTTTTTAGATCCAACTTCATTCTTTTTCCCTAGTTTTTGCGCCTAATGAACCATTTTAGACTAAAAATAATGATTTCATAATGTTTCCAAACTACCAATGTACAATAAATGGTTGCATGAATTTGCATTAATTAATGTAGCCTTTTGTTTTGAGCTTTGAAAGGCAGGACCTTTGATGATTGGCCCCTTTCCCCCTCCAAAGCGTATGTCCAACAAGTCATCGTTATGGGTCATTTCTCAGAGTTGGCTGTACAATTTTCAACCAAAATTGGCACAGAGGCTCTCTAGGCCATACTCCGTCCAACGCCATTTGCTACACGCCAAACGATGCTTGTGCTCCACCTGAAAGGGGTGTCAACAAGCAATGTCCACTATTTCGTTGGAACATCGCAGGTTACGGTCTGTAAAATCATCATACGTCATCGAGAGGAGGGTCAATTAAAGCCACGGGAATCTCTACGACATCCACGATTGACCACCAGGATAGTTTATCGCAAATTGTTTAACCTGTGCCGTAGAAACCGGAAATGCCAAAATGGAGCCTTCGCCGTCTATGAAGAAAACACTATGGAATCAACGCCTTTCGCCAAACTGTAGATCAGAGATCACTCTAACATGGTCACCGAGCAAGACAAACTACGAAGTGTCCACCCCATACCATACAACCAAGATTTACCGGACGTCCCTGGACTAGGGAGCCCAGAAGATTCCCACCTGGACACTCGTGATATGTCATCTTAAATGGTAAGAGCCATACCACCGTTGGGCCGTCACAACCTTAAGTCGTTTTGTAAATGCAGAAATCTTGGAGCTTCTCGCCATGTAATCGACGAACCCTTTGTCTTCCATCTGTTCGGTCAAGGATGTTATGGCTCGTACCCAATAAGATGACATATCACTAGTGTCCAGGCGGCAATCTTCTGGGCTCCCTAGTCCAGGGACGTCCGGTAAATCTCGGTTGCATGGTTTGGAGTGGACACTTAGAAGTTTGTCTTGCTCGGTGACCATGTTAGAGCGATCTCTGATGTACAGTTTGGCGAAAGGCGTTGATTCGATAGTGTCTTCTTCACAGATGGCAAAGGCTCCTTTTTGGCATTTCCGGTTTGTACGGCACAAGTCAAGCAATTTGCGATCATTTATCCTGGTGGTCAATCGTGGACGTTCTAGAGATTCCTGTAGCTTTAATTGACCCTCCTCTCGATGACGTCTGAGGATTTTACAGACCGTAAACTGCGATGTTCCAACGAAATAGTGGACATTGCTTGTTGACACCCCTTCCTGGTGGAGAACAAACATCGTTTGGCGTGTAGCTTATGGCGTTGGACGGAATATGGCATAGAGAGCCTCTGTGCCAATTTTGGTTGAAAATTGTACAGCCAACTCTGAGAAATAACACATAATGATGACTTGTTGGACATACGCTTTGGAGAGGGAAAGGGGCCAATCATAAAAGGTCATACCTTTTAAAGCTCAAAACAAAAGGCTAAATTAATTAATGCAAATTCATGCAACAATTTATTGTACATTGGTACTTTGGAAACATTATGTAATCATTATTTTTAGTCTAAAATAATTGAAGTTGGATCCATAAAAAAAAATTCCAACTTTATGACCAACAGTGTATAAGGAGGCCTGCCAGACCTCTACCAAGCCAGCAGAAATACATCACTGCATTTGATTTTAAAGCGTTTACCACAAACATTACACATAATTCGAACCTAGCAGAGCTAGACACGTGATAGAATTGGGATCAATCACTCATTAAAGTCAAATTATTTGGAATACGCTTTCTAACATTTATAACACACCTTTTCTTTGAGCACATCTGGCAGAGCTTTCATTCCCACGGCAGTGTAGAGGGTTGGCGAGGTCAAAACAACAGACTCTGTTTGGATGAATCGATTTAGGAAGCCAGACACGTTGCCTTCTAAATCCGGTGCTTCTGTGGACAAGTCCATGCAAATACGTAATCGTTCGCTCTCCTCCAGATTCTGAGATGACATTACTGCATTCATAGCTTTGAGGCAGGTCCCTGAATCTGACCCAGCGGCAAATCGAAGCAAGTTTTCATAGTCGCCGATGCATTTCCTCTTGTCCTTCAACAGACTGTCAAATGCTGTTAGTCGAACTCTTCTAGCAACTATATTTGTTTTTTTGTAGCGATCTGAAATATATTTGCCTGCTAGGTATTCCTGGCCAGACCTGTGAAGAAACTCGATTGTTCTTGCGACCGTTCGACTGGATGCTGCATCATTGCCCGATTCCGAGATGATTCCTAAGATGAGCCCGCTTTTAACACTTTCAGGGTGTTTTTTGAAGTCTTCATGTGTAAACAGAAGCTTGTCACTGTCGTCGAGAAGTCCTTCCAGAGCTACCTTCCCAAGTCGCTTTTGCGTTTCCGCCAACCATGCTTCAGTATACGTGTCGGACAATTCTTTTATTTGAGACCAGAGAAAGTCGATGATTTTTGCGAAAAGCCCGGTCTGCGTCTTTATCCCAGATAATAAGTTGTCTGGGTGATTCCAGAGAGTACAGGCCACCAGGCAGAACAGAGGTGTCGTGACCAACTCATTGAGTAAGTCATGACCTGTCAAGTACTTTTTCAAATCATGTCCTTGTGATGTATTAGTGGAGAAAAATTTATCTATGTAGTTATCAACGTTCTGTTGGGAAAACCCTTCTATCTGCATCCTTGCATACACTCTTGCGAGATCACCTCGTTGGAGATCCTTTTGTATGCGTAGATGAGGTCGACTAGTTATGACGACTCTTAAATCTACTAGTTCATTGTTAAGAATGATGGCTCTGATATCACTCTGACACTCGCTATCATCAATTGAGATGCTTCCGCTGTATTCGTCAAGACCATCGAGGATAAGTGAACATTTATCTTGGTTATTTCTGATGAAATCTTTGAGATTTGTGACATTATAATCTACCAGATCTGGTAGAAGCTCTGTCTTTATTGCCTCTCCGAGTGACTGCTCTTTATTTAAATTTCGAAGTTTAAGGATGAATAAGAGAGGCAAGTCTTTGATTGGGGATCCCTGAACACGATATGCCCAATCATAAGCCATTTTTGCCACAGCTGTTGTCTTGCCCTTTCCCGCTGCAGCATATATCACTATGCGTGTTGGCAGTAAACCCCCAACTTCTGTTCTGAATATGTCATCAACTGATCCTTCGAGCGAGATTTTCTCCTGCTCCCCAAGGTTGTTTCCAGCAGCATCCTTCTTGTACATAGTTACCACAGTGTACATATCCTTAACATCAGCGAAGCTAGTCTTGTCCCAAGGTGTGAGTTTCACACGACATATCCCCCTCTTGTAGCGTTCAGCCAACATGTCACGACAAGCCCCGATGGTGAAATTCGGTGTAATCTTGACTTGTTCATCCTCTGCAAAACGGAAGTAAAATAAACATGTCTTAATAGTATGTGCAATAAAACATGACGTAACAATTATCCATGCGCTAAACATATAAAAAAAAGTAGCCAACATTATTTTGCATATCATTTGGGAAATCGCAATAATAAACATCTACAATGATATACAACTTAGAAGCACTAAATAATTGAGTTGTGCGATATAAATTGTAACAAATAATCAAACCTGTCAAAGCGACCGTTCAAGGGACCGGTAAAAAGTGGTCGCATTAGACAGGTTGGCGGCTATTTTGAATTTTCTGGTCGCATATTGTGCCTATATGCACATGTGTAATTTATTGGCATCAGTACACACACGTGTCGATTGCATGACAACAACTATGTGGCATTATATTTTAAATGATATTTAATGTTTGCATAATCTTTTTAAGTGATATCAACTTTTCAAAATGTGTAATTTGTGTTCAAATTGCCTTGAACGCAACATTTGGGTTTATTTGGGTTTAGTTAGGCTATTGTGAAATTGCAAAATGTTTCGGCGATTAAATTCGGCTAATCAAATTATTTGTAAGATGTCAAATTATGTTGTGATGTTGAGTAGGTAGGTATATGGGTAGTGATAGGCACGAATGCTCCTTGTTTATGAGTGCAAAGCACTTGGTGTCGATCTGTCTGAAGTTCATTGTAATTTCAAATGTTAGTTTTATGCGTTGACATGTTTAGAATGGGAGCCATGAGCAACCAGAGGCAACCGAGTTGATGCCTTGGTCGCTCAATCGCTAATGTTGAGGTCCCTATGTTTATATGCGCGTCGGGACCCAAATGGTGTGGTCGTTGGTCGCGTTAGGCGGGTGGTCGCTTTACACAGGTGACTTAACATTTTATTTTTCGGGGGGGGGGGGGAGGACCAGAGTGGTCGTTATGAGCAGATGGTCGCTATAGACAGGTGGTCGCATTAGCAGGTTTGACTGTATGTGATTATTTAAGCCAATTGTATAGGGGTTGTTCAGTTTTGGTCGAGAGGGCGCAGCACAACACAATTTGTTTGTGAGGTAATGAAAAAATTAGTGTCGAATTTGAGAGAACATGCAATTTTAATCGCAGAATCAACTTTATTTGGTCAAAATCGGTTCAGAAATGGCTGAAATATCAATAAATATATCCGATCGTAATAAATTTGGGCCCCAGATTTATTCGATGATTTTCAAAATAGTTAAAAAAATGCTTACACTTTTTCAAAAATTGTCAAAAGTGGTTGTTAAACAGTTGTTGATAATCTCTCTATTAAATAATTATTTCAACAAAACATCACATGCATAGTTTTGTATGAAAAATGGTTGAAACCAATGCTTTTTTAGAGAGCGCCCTCTTGTGTTTTAATGGCTCTTTTTGAATGATAACAGGCTTTTTACTTTTGTCGTTTGTAATGTTGTATACCTTTCAAGCATGGTGGAGCTATAACTATTAGTTTGTAATGTTACTGGGCAGGTTTTGGTTACTAAAGTTCAGCATTACCGAAACTGTACTACCCCTTTAACATTGTTTAAGTATTCATAAGCTGTTTAATGTTTCCCATATATGAGAGTTTTTCTGATGTACTTATAATTGTAATGTATAATTAACATAAACATAAATACTTGCGTGATATACTGTAAGTGATAGATGTATGTTGAAAGGCAACTGAGAAAATACAACATAATGTATAATCATGAAAAATGGTTTTACAACATCACATGTATGGAAACGATTTCGCTTTAGGGTGCATTTTGTCATACAAACATAGATCATAGCTGTAGCTAAATGATAAGTACCTAACATTTATTCTAATCGGATATACTTATATATATTTCAGCCGTTTGATCAAACATAGTTGATTCTGTCTTTAAAAGTGTGTGCTATTTCAAATTTTACTCCAAGTCTTCCATTACCTCGCAAAAAACTTTTTCCCGAAGCCGCGCCATCTAAATCAGAACTGAACTATTCCTATAAATATTTTCTTAGATCATCGAATAAATGTTGGAGCTCAAGATGTACAATGTAATGTATTAATGGATATTTCACCTGTTTCCGAACCGACTTAGATCAAACAGAGTTGATTTTGTATTCAGAATCCCGTGCTGTTTCGAATAATTATTACACTTAGTAACCCCGTAAATTAATTTCCTGTTGAAGCGCCCTCTTAACCAAAACGGTATTATCCCTTTAAAATTAATCAATGTTGTGCTACGACGTAAATTTATTCCATGAAATACTTGTTAAATCATTAAACATGAAATTCTACAATAGGTTTCTGTCACAAGTAAATTAGGTCTTTATTTATTAGGAATTAATTGGGACACCGTCGACAGAGGGCGACGTGATTTTAAAATATTTGCCGGTGAAAAAGACATGTGACCCGGGGCGCGGTATTGGAGAATCATAGTTTAATAGTGGGAAGAGGACAAATTAGGCAGATACGATTTTGAGTTGGGACGGAGAGCAGGCGTCTGGTTTAAGAGTGAGAATTATTATTTTGCCTGGTATTGAAAATGCAGTTGGAATATTTTAATGGAGTTTAAATGACAGTGAGGTCTATAGTATTTTATTAAATAAATATTCAGCATTTCAAGGCGATAACCGGCAGAGAGATCCTCGTTGGCACCTTCCTCGCTCTTACCCGGATACAGGATATAGTATACCGTATCCGGGACCTCCATTTTCCGCCGGAGTTAGGGGAACCAGCCCTTTAGAACTCCCGCCGGCCTCGGCAGTGGTGTCGGCTTACGACAGAGTACTTGTGATCGATCAGGATCGGCCATCAATTCACTCTTCACGCGATCGATTGTCAGCAAATCAGCGCACAGAAACAACGTCAGGAGCCACGTCTGGGACGTGGCGGCAACCACCTCATCATTATCTCATCAGTCAGCATGTAAACATTCGCATAATCAGCAGATCATCTTCAGAAATAGACCGCGGGACTTTTGTTAGGCTTCATAGCTATATGGCCATCTAAGTATTTTTTTGTATTTATTATTTTTTTTTTTTTTATTACTTATTTATCTATTTTTGTTTTGTCCTTAGTTTTCTTTTTGTTTTTGTTTTTTTGTTTCTTATTACGCGTATAACAAGTGGGTTTTGTATGTAATTATATTATACATTACTTTTACTTACTTATTAAATATTGCACTACGCAAAGGTTTTATGGTATTTTAGTATTTCTCCTTTTTGGGGTATATTTAGGGCAATGAAATTGAATTTATAGTGAATATTATTACTGGCTACACGCATAGTTTTTACTTTAATTAAAGATTTATATATGCCTAATTTATTTGTTTTTTTATGATTCTTGATATATACATTTTAATTGATACTTACTGTTGGAAGTTTGAAATTAAATATTAAATTGTGTCATTTTATAACTTTATATACTATTCTATAGTTGCCTTATTTTTTGTGTATAGCTTAAAACCACAAACCCTTGACAGTTTCTTTCACGCCCGGTTTTCCACTTTATTGATCCCGCAATAAAAACAACATAATATTGTAAAAAGTGTAACTTTTCGCCACAAACATGAGTATTATCTAATTATCTTCTCAACTCTATAGTGCGTTATATGAAACACAACTAAATATGATAATGTGATCCATCAAAACTTAATTGAAGGAATTAATTTAACGTACCCCTAAGCAGCGGTGTCTGTGTATCAGCAGCTTCTGTTGGTGCTTGCTCTGGCCCCAAAGACGCTACATTCGGTGCGATGTTGACTTCTTCATTCCCTGTGTGATAAAACGAAAGTAACGAACAAATAATGTTTTGTGAAGACAATAGGTTAATCAAGACTTCACATATCTTGTTTGCATAACTCTTTAAAGTTTTGTTTATGTTGCAGATTTCTACAAAAATATGGACCTTATTATGTATCCAGTTGGCTTTTCATTAAAAACATCAATGGACTAAAGGATTTTTACAACTTTGTTTTCAGTGTAGTTGCCCCATACGCGAGTGGACAAGCCTAATATTTTACCCGATACTTTCCTTGATGAAACTTACAATTGTCTATATAAACTGTGTGCATTTCATGGACATGTAACTCTGTGTTTAAATATTCATTTGTTATCCAGAAACCACTTTTTACCTAGAATATATATATAGAGCTAGAACTGTGGACTAAATAGTTGCTGAAAATGCTGACCAAGGCAATTTAACAATGTCCCACCGGTCCTATACTTATACGAGTTGGAATTTACGCAAACCTTGGTGGCGTTATTGGACATTGGAATTAGCTCTTAGCTCAAATATTCCTACTCATTTTACCACTTGACAACTGGACACATCATCTAATATGTATCTGCCATCATTTTATTACGATGCCTACAGCCTGAGAGAGTTCCAAGAAGGTAAAGGAGTCTGACAAAACAACCAACTCATTTCAAAACTTAATTGAAGGAATGGCAACGGCGTCGGTGTATCAGCAGATTGTATCAAATTGGTACAAGAATCCCTGCATTCTGATTGGTGAATTAGCGTGTAAAGGTTTTTACTGATGCATTTTACTCGTTCATTTTATTGATGCATGGCTCACTTTAATTGGATTTTTGCATTGTTTGCGCCCATTTTTTCAAACAAATGTTGCACAGGCATATTTCGTGGATCGGTAAGAATTGTCTGCACACTTTTAAATTTGGAAATGGTCGTGGGTTTAAACCATTCCAAAGTTAAACTCGTGCATCCAATTCTTACCGATCCATTCAAGCCTGTTCGTCATGTGTAAGCTGTTGGTGCTAATTGTTCTGACCTAAAATATATATGAATGCAATCCCAAGATTTTATTCCAATCGGATATTTAGCCGTTTCGAACCCGACTTTGATAAAAAAAAAGAAAAAAGAAAAAAGAAAGTTGATTATGTCTCATAAAGTGTGTGTTTTTTTCAAATTCTACTCTAATTCTTTCATTACCTCGGAGTCCAGCCGAGCCCAAGATGGCCTTGAGTTCCTCCGCCTGCCCAGGTCCAGTGCCATGCTTCGTCTTCCACGCCATGAGAATCTCCGTCGCAGCCATTGGTGTGTCCTTCAGGTGCTTCACCCATATGCTTTCGACCTCGTTCCAGGATATCCCAAGCGCGACGCCTAGTCTATGAAGCTGATCAGGAAGGACTTGTCTGGCTAGTTCCATGATGGTCTCATCGGATAGGATGCCAGTAGATGGAGTGGGTCTGTGGTGATATGAAAGATAAAACATGAGGGAGGAACGGACGTAATATCTTAAGTGCTGCAGTATTTTTAACTTGGGGACGTACTGGAGTCAATCCTGGTACTTGTCCATTACATTCAACCTCGTTGCTGGACTTCCCGAGCGCGCTGCCTACACCATGAAGGTCGGCATGAGGGACTTCTGGGGCCAGAGCAATGATGATCTTATCGGATAGGATATCTTTAGATGTACTGGGGCTGTGGTAATAGAATGATAACATCAGTGAGGACAGAGACAAAATATGTTAATGTTGTAGTATATCAAACTTGGGAATATACTGTGCATTCTTTTTTATTGTAATTGCAAAAGTATGACAAGGGCTCTGGTCGCGAAAGTGTGTAAATTGTAAATGATTCATTATTCACACTTATTTTGAAATAAAATTGCAAATTTTGTGAAACATTTGCAGGGACAAACACAGCTGGTAGAGCACCGCTGACGCAATCCGAAGGTCTCGGGTTCTTCCTCCATTGCCCACATATTTATATGGCTATTAAACCATTAATCGTTTATTTAAATCAAGTAGGAAATTCTATGTTGGCATCTTTTGTTTTCTCACAAGCGTTCAATGTATCAATGTTGTTAGAATAATATTGAATTGTACTGGCTGCAATAAACTAGTGGTAGCCTGTTCCTTTTTATATATTGCAATCCCCATAGAGTTAAGTCAGGACCAATAGGTTCCCATTGACAATGGGTCAATTTTCATTTAGTGAGGATGGGAATGTGGTGAAGCATCACTACAATTATGGACATCAATAAGCCCACGTGTATTTCAAGGAGTTTTCTAATAAAAAAACATACTTTGTTTTACATATAACGTTTTATTTTACTCATTACAAACTACATTTAAAGGAAAATATTTCTCTTTGAAACATAATTATTGCATATTTATTACATTGGTAAAGTAACATATGCACTAGACTGTTAATGTTCAGAATTGAATTTGGACTCTAATGTACAAGGCATGTAGCTGTTATTGGAATAATTTAGAATGTGTGGCTGAAGAAAAACATTAGGTGATTCTGTCGTTAGTTTGATTTCCACCATCGTGGTAATCAACTCGGTCACAATATTCTTATCAGTTTCTGACAGTTTTGTCACTACTGTCAACAATCCCAGCTGTGTTTACTGCCCCCGAGGCCCAGTGCTATCACAGAGAGAGGGGCAAGTGATAAGAAAGTGTCAACACTGATTAAAAAATATCCTGGATGCAGGCTTCAGAGCGGAAAACTCGCACCGCTTGTCAGGCCCTCAGAAGCGGTTTTCAGCAAGCGATACAATTACGTCATGAATTCGAGACCATTAGTAAAACAAAAGAGAGAAGGAATCTAAATCAACAGAGACGGAATCTAAATCAAAATAAGACCCACAGTCCCTTTTCCTACACAATACAAGTCACACTAATGCATATGCAGGAGGGGTTCAACTACCTGTTATCGACATCCTTGCTTCTTGCTCCTTGAGACTGAGGATCGGTCTGAGGACCAGGGTTGGTTTCTATGTCTCCTGCCCTCATTTGCTGGAGTTTGGAGATGAACAGCTGCCACAGGCATCGTCCTTGGCAATTCATCAGGCTCACACAGGATGGCAAGGATGAGTTCTGAGAGAAGGCTTCCTGCTGCAGATAGAGAGGAAACATGCATCAGAGATGCAGGTTAATGAAGAATACACTACGACTTTAGGCACCTCACACGATTCGTGAAACAGGTATGCAATTGATTTCATATCTCCTTAAATTATAAATATCCAGTATGTTTTCAGGGAAAATAGCAATACAAAAGTGTGTCGGTTAACATTGTTAAGCAAAAATTATACAGGCCTACATTTCCGACAGCTGAAAGAGTTTGGTTAACCTTTAAACTATAGTAATGCTATAGTTTAATTGATTATACTTCAAACATCATTTACAAATATTGCGCAGAGATACTTAATATGTCTTTTTACAACTCTCACAAGATTTATAGTCGCATGTTATGCTGAATTATGTAATAAGCAAGAACACAACTAGCTATGTTTATTCTACATAGTTTGTTTTGTTTCTGCTTAAATAATTACAGTAAGTATAACATTAACATAAAACAGTCTTTACCTCCCCTCCCAGCTAGCCACCTGACGTTGTGCCAACGTTGGGCCAATGTAAAAAGTCGTTGTAAGAGGACGTTGGGCCTACATTAAACATGCGACGTCACCGCGACGTACAAAATGTCCGCCAGCCCAACATCAGCGCGGTGTTTTTTTTTTTATGCTGGCCCAACGTCATTTTGTGATTTCGGCCCAACATCAATTATTGACAATGGCCCAATGTCAGTTCTAACGTAGGCCCAACATCGATTCCTGACGTTGAGAGAACATCAAGTTCTGACGTTGGCCCGACGTTAAAATGTCCGCCAGCCCAACATTGTCCCAACATCATTTTGTGATGTCGGGCAAATGTCAATTTCCGACAATGGCCCAACACCGAATCCTGACATAGGAAAGATATCAAATTCTGATGTGGGCTCGACGTTAAAATCTCCGCCAGCCCAACATCAGCGCGGCGTTTTGTTTGTATGCTGGCCCAACGTAATTTTTCGATTTCGGCCCAACATTAATTATTGACAATGGCCGAATGTCAGTTTCAACGTAGGCCCAACATCGATTCCTGACGTTGAGAGAACATCAAGTTCTGACGTTGGCCCGACGTTAAAATGTCCGCCAGCCCAAATTTTCCCAACATCATTTTGTCATGGTGGCCCAATGTCAATTTCCGCCAATGGCCCAACATCAAATCTTGACGTTGGCCCGACGTTGGTCCGCCAACCCAACATTGGCCCAACGTCATTTTTTGATGCTGGACCCACATCAACATTTGACAATGGCCCAATGTAAAACGTCCAACGTAGAACCAACATCAAAAACGTAAAAAGAAATTTGAATACATGCATAGATGCATACTGAGATTCCACGTTCGATCCATACATTTTGTTTAAACTTTCCAGTCATTCATAATTCTATAAATATCCTATTCCTAAACCTATTGCCTAATCCTAAACCTATCATCCTATCGTCCTACGAACACAGGTCGCAATCGGTAAAATATATATACCCTTCTTCTTAGCATGTATGTTTTGTAATGGTTAGTATATTGCAGAGCGTTGATTCTAGAATAATCAACCTCCAAATCATATTCATAACACTTTTTACAGGTGTTATTTATATTCTTATATATCTTTATAAATTATATACAGCAGCAAGGACATGACAAAAATATATTTTTTAATACAAATAATTACAAAAATTGAAATTTTACATTTCACTTACGATCACTTATAATCGATCATGAATTCCCCGATAGCAATACTTTTTTTTTAACTTTTGAATTTATTTATATACTAGTATTTGTAATCGATTAAACGTAATTCAATAAAATGTATTCAAGATTCTCAAAGCAAGTTGACAAAAATATTATAAGTACCCAGCTAGCCAGCTGACGTCGGACCGATGTCGGCAGTTGTCGGCAGGTTGTCGGCAAGATCGCGGTCGGCAAACAGACAACGCGCCAACATTACTCCAATGTCGAATTTAAGTTGGAGGTTTTTTAATTGAATGTCGTGCCGATGTCATTAAGCTGACGAAAAAATTACGGCTCAAATAAAACGTCGCGCCAATATCGCAACAATGCCGAAACTGATAGCAATTTAAGAGGTCGATAGAGGGTTGTGAAATTAATGTCGGGCCGATGTCTATAAACCAACAGGAATATGACATCTCAAATATGACATTGGGCCAATGTTGTACCGATGTCGAAATATAGCATTTTAAGGGGTCGGTAAATGGTTGTGAAATTGATGTCGGGCCGATGTTTTTAATTGACATCAATATGGCATCACAAATATGACGTCAAGCCGATATCGCGCCGATGTCAGAATTGGCAGCAATGAAACAACTCGGCAAGTGGTCATTAAACTGATGTTGCGCCGATGTCAATAATCCGACATGAATATGACATCTCATAAATGAAGTCGGGCTAATTTCGCGCCGATGTTGGAACTAGAAGCAATTAAAGAGGTCGGTAAATGGTTGTAAAATTGATGTAGGACCAATGTTTTTTTTTATTGGACATCAATATGACATCTCAATTATGACGTCACACCGATATCCTGCCGATGACAGAATTGGCGGCAATGAAACAAGTCGGCAAATGGTCATCAAATTGATGTTGCGCCAATGTCAATACTTCGACAAGAATATGACATCTGAAATGTGACATCGGGCCAATATCGACCGCTGTCGGAACTAATAAGAATGTAAGAGGTCGGTAAATGGTTCGACAATTGATGTCAAGCTGATGTCATTAATCTGACATACATATGACATCTCATATATGACGTCTGTCCGATATTGTACCGATGTTGCAACTAATAGCAATTTAAGAGGTCAGTAAATGGTTGTAAAATTGATGTCGGGCAAATGTTTCTAATTGGGCATCAATATGACATCTCAAATATGACGTCAAGCCGATATCGGCCGATGCCATAACTGGTAGCAATACATTAAGTAGGCAAATGGTCAGTTAAATCGATGTTGTGCCGATGTCAATAAACCGACTTGAATATGACATCTTTATTATTACGCCGGGCTAATATCGCGCCAATGTTGGAACTGGTAGCAATTTAAGAGGTCGGTAAAAGGTTGTAAAGTCGATGTTAGGCCGATGTCATCAATTAGACACATATATGACAACTCAAATATGACATCGAGCCAATATTGCGCCGATGTCGGTACTGATAGTAATATAACAGGTCGGTGAATGGTTGTCAAATAGATGTCGTGCTGATGTTATTAATCCTAACACAAATATGACATATCAAATATGACGTCAGTCCAATATCGTATCAATGTTGGAACGGTTAGCAATTAAAGAGGTCATTAAATGGTTGTAAAATTGATTTCGGGCCGATGTTGTGAATTGGACATCAAATCTGACATCTGAAATTTCAGGTCCGGCCGATATCTCGCCAAAGTCAGAACTGGCTGCAATGAAACAAATATGCAAATGGTCATTACATTCATATAGTGCCGATGTCAATAATTAAACGTGAATAAGACATCAAAGGCATGACGTCGGCCAAATATCGCGCCGATTTTGCAACTGGTAACAATTTGAAAGGGTGGTAAATAGTTAGGAAATTGATGCCGGGCCGATGTTATTAATTTGATGTCAATATAAGGGTTGCATAATTGATGTCGTGCCAAAGTCATTACTCCGATATAAATATGAGACCCCAAATATGACGTCGGTCCGATATTGTGCCGATGTTAGAACTTTTTAGCAATTTAAGAGTTCGGTAAATGGTGTTTAATTTGATGTCAGGCCGATGTATTTCATTAAACATCTATACTAGGACGTCAAACATATATTCCGTCGATGACAGAACCTTCAGCAACGGAACAAGTCGGCAAATGGTCATATTCATGTCCTGTCATTAATCCGTCATAAATATTACATCTCAAATATGGCGTCGGTTCGACATTGTGCCGATGATAGAGCTGGTAGCAATTTAAGAGGTCGTTATAATAAACGGTTATAAAATTGTCGGGCCGATGAAATTAATTAGACATCTCAAATATGACGTCAAACCGTTATCCCGCCAATGTCAGAACCGTCAGCAATGGAACAAGTCGGCAAATGGTCATTCAATTAATGTCTTGCCGATGTCATTAATCCGACATGAATAAGAGATCTCAAATATTACGTCGGGCTAATATCGCGCCAATGTTGGAACTGGTAGCAAATTAAGAGGTCGGTCAAAGATTGTAAAATTGATGTTAGGCTTATGTTATTAAATATACATAAATATGACAGCTCAAATATGACGTTGGGCCAATGTTGGACCGATGTCGGCACTGGCGACCATTTGCCGGCTTGTTTCATTGCTGCCAACTCTGACATCGGCAGGATATCGCTTTGACATCATAATTGAGATGTCATATTGAGGTCCAATTAATAACATTGGCCCGACATCAATTTCACAACCATGTACCGACCTCTTAAATTGCTACCAGATCCAACATCAGCACAATATCGGACGGACGTCATAGTAGAGATGTCATATTTATGTAGGAGTAATTACATCAGCCCGACATATTTTTTCACAACCTGTTACCGACCTTTCAAATTGCTATAAGTTTCGACATCTGTGCGGTATAGGCCCAAAGTCATATTTGGGATGTCATATTTATGTCTAATTAACAACTATGACCCGACATCAATTTTACAACCTTTTACCGACCTCTTAAATTACTACCAGTTCCAACATCGGCGTGATATTAGCCCGACGTCATTTATGAGATGACATATTCATGTTGGATCATTGACATCGGCCCGGCATCAGTTTTACAACCATTTATCGACCTCTTAAATTGCTACCAGTTCCAACATCGGGGCGATATAAGGCCGACTTTATATTTGATATGTCATATTCATGTCGAATTATTGACATCGGCACAACATCAATTTAATGACTATTTACTGACTAGTTTTATTGCTGCCATATATGACATCGGCAGGATATCGCTTTCGCGTCATAATTGAGATGTCATATTGATGTCCAATAAAAAAAACATTGTCCCTCATACATTTTACAACCATTTACCGCCCTCTTTAATTGCTACCAGTTCCAACACCGGCGCGAAATTAGCCCGACGTCATTTATGAGATGTCATATTCATGTCGGACTATTGACATCGCCGCATCATCAATTTAATGACCATTTGCCGAGTTTATACATTGCTGGAAGTTCTTACATCGGCCTGACATCATATTTAAGAGGTCACATTGATGTCTAATTAATAATATCTGCCCGATATCAATTTTGTAACCATTTACCGACCTCCTAAATTGCTATAATTCCGACATCAGCGCGATATTAGCCCGACGTCATATTGGAGATGGCATATTCATGTCCGACTAATGACATCGGCGCAATTTCAATTTTATGACCATTTGCCGACTTGTTTCATTGCTGCCAGTTCTGACAACGGCAGGATATCGGTTGGCGTTAGAATTAAGATGTCATATGGATGTCCAATTTAAAACAGTGGCCCTACATCAATTTTACAACCATTTACCGACCTCTTTAATTGCTTCCAGTTCCAACATCGGCGCGAAATTAGCCCGACTTCATTTATGAGATGTCATATTCATGTCGGATTATTGACATCGGCGCAACATCAGTTTAATGACCACTTGCCGAGTTGTTTCATTGCTGCCAATTCTGACATCGGCGCGATATCGGCTTGACGTCATATTTGTGATGTCATATTGATGTCAATTAAAAACATCGGCCCGACATCAATTTCACAACCATTTAACGACCCCTTAATATGCTATATTTCGACATCGGTACAACATTGGCCCAACGTCATATTTGAGATGTCATATTCCTGCTACCAGTTCCACCATCGGCGCGATATTAGCTCGACGTCATATTGCACATGTCATATTCATGTCGGGATGTTGACATCGGCTGAACATCAATTTGATGACTATTTGCCGACTTGTGTAATTGCTGCCAATTCTGACATCGGCGCGATAACGGCTTGACGTCATAGTAGAAAACATCGGCCCGACATCAATTTCACATCCCTTGACCGACCTCTTAATTTGCGATTTCTCCGACATCGGTCTAACATAGTTCTAATGTCATATTTGAGATGTCATATTCCTGTTCGATTATTGACATCGGCCCAACATTAATTGTACAACCCTTTACTGACCTCTTGAACTGCTCTCAGTTTCGACATTGGCGCGATATTTGCGCGACGTGTTATTTGAAACGTCATTTTTATTTCAGCATCATGATATCGGCCCGACATTCAATTGCAACCATTTCGCGAAAAATTCGCATTTCGCGTAATTCGACATTGGCGTAATGTTGGGGCGACATCAGTTTGCCGACCGCGATATGCCGACATCCGGCCGACAACTTACGACATCGGCACAACGTAAGGTGGCTAGCTGGGATGGGATGTATATATGGCAAAAAAACAAAAATTAAACGCCAAACTGTTCGAAAGTAGTGAAACAAAATGTGGAAAACATGAATGTTCACCCTGCATGGCAAGTCCAAATGTCGATGGCTCGTTGACTCCAAACACCACCGAGTTGCTACAAGATGAGGCTCCGTGAGAGTTCAGTCTTGAAGACACGTCAGAGCTGGTTTGGTTGGAAGCTGGTGTCATTTGAGAGGTGCCGTAAGGTGGGGGTACTGACTGGATTGTGAAGCAGAAAGAGTTCAGTCTTGAAGACTTTTCAACTTCAGAATGCTCGAGGGATGAGCTGTCGTATGATGCAGATATTGACTGGATTGACCAGACAGGAGAGTTAAGTAATGATCTATTGACTGAACGCGTATCGAATGAATCTCCAATGCCATCTAGGTTAGGTACCAGCCCCTCACTTATTCTTAGAAAACAAACCAATGTCAGTAATGTTACTGTAATAAGTACAACCACATAGTCTAAGCTCCTTGTTTCATGGCTCCCATTTATCTGGTCATTCTCCTGAGAAACCTTGGAGCTGGCTTGCTTTTGTTTCTTTTCCTTTGTCCCTTGTATGGTTACTGGGCGTACATCCCGTGTTGTCATCGCTCAGAGTTCGAGGGAGGAACCTCCCAATCCTGATTCGCCACTCACATAGAGAGACAGGCATGGTGGCAGAGATGACACAGCAAATGGCTTAGGTGTGAATGCGCTCTCCTTTACTGTCCCTGTAAACAGAAAGAAAATGAGTCCGATTAATATTGCATGTTAACTGAAAGCCCGTCATGCGCTAATTACATAATTCAACAGTGATGTTATGATTCTATATATTATTCTTCATTCTTGTTTGTTTTCTACTTTTGAGGGGGGGGGGGGGGGGGGGGGGGTTGGGGTCGATATTGATATTGTGCATGAGAGTGCACATAAAGAAAATTTCCAAACACTTGTATTATGTTGATTGTTGTTTTGGTTTTAATCTATATATTTTTGTATCACGCAGCCTGCCCTTATATTTTGAGTGTCCGCCCTCTACGTTTGTAGAAGATGCATTTCTTTAACGTTCCATATAGGAGCGAAACATCAAATATAATTAATACATTGGATCGAGTTTCACAAGTTTGATGTTCGTTATTGTTTTTGTTTGGTCATGTTTACTATCATGGTAAATATATTAAGTTATTAATATTACCATAGGCCTTTGCAACGGTAACACAAACAATACATAACTCGGATCTGTCAAACAATGGAGAACTTTGGATCTTTTTATCACCATAAATTGCCTACTTCAAATTTGAGATAACGATACATACAAGTGTATTTGCACTATACATGCAACACAAGATGATTCAGTTTTGTGCAAACATACTAAAATCTCAAACAATTTATAGTTCAACATCAAGTATATCAAAGTTCAAAGTTCGCAATTGTTATCAGCATGGGTACTGCTAGTCTAGGTTCTATACTCTGTATACATACACCTTTCCCCCATACGTACATCGCGTAACCCTGTGAATCCGTATGCCCGGTGAATCTTCGACAGATTCACCGGGCCTACGGATTCACAGGGTTACGCGATGTATGGGGGAAAGGTGTAGAGTATAGAACCTAGACTAGGGTACTGCACGAGGCGATACGGGGTTTATAGACTGCAGTGGCTGCAACACCCCCTCACCCCGAGAGTAAGATTGTAGGAAGGGTACATACATTCAGTAACGGGGTTTCTCCTCAACTCGAAAGTAATATCGTAGGATACATACATACTACATACAGTAATGGGGTTTCTCCTCAACTCGAAAGTAATATCGTAGGGTACATACATATTACATACAGGTTTCTCAGTGACGTAAGAAAACGTAAGCAAAGTGAATATCATTTATAGGCCAATATGACGTTAAAACCTGTTATCGGATGATTCGGGTTATGGCATAAGCAGTTTGTTTATTTTACCAAGTATTGAATCCAGGAGGTTAGCAAGAAGCCCTTTTGAATGGCAGTAAAAATAAACATTAAAATACGTTGTCCAACAAGTGTTACCAAGGTTATCAAGCGTGAAAATGTAAATTTTCGCAAATCCTACTCTCTAATTTCTTTTCGTTAAAACATATTTACGATTAAAGTGCTCACATGTTTAAATACTCACAGGATAGTTATAACTAAGTTCAAAGTCAGTGCAATGTCAATTTGTATCTTTGCTCATCATTTAATCATATACCATCCATTTGACTTTTGCTTTTCGCACAATACTCAAGGACTTCACTTCAATAATAATTGTAATAATGGTATTGATAATGGCAGTGGCGTACCCAGGTTTTTTTTTTTTTTATAGGGGGGGGGGGGTGATGTACAAAATTCCAGGCCGAGACCAAGTACCTTCAACATTTTCGAGACCGAGACCAAGTACCTTCAAATAAAAAAAAACCCTCTCAGTGAGGGGGGGGGGGGGGGGGGGGGGGGGTGTGTGTCCGTAAAAAATGTTCGAAGCCGGGACTAAGAACTTTCAAATTTTCGAGACACTTGAGGCCGGAGATCTTCAAAAATGTTTGGGTCCGAGACCGGATTTTAGTCGGTTGAGACCGGGGTTTTAGTCCGTCGATACCGCGTTTAAGTTGCTCGAGATCGGGTTTTAGACGTTCGAGACCGGTTAAAAGTACTCTCGAGCCGGCTAAAATTTGAAAGGGGGGGGGGGGGGGGTTCAAAACCCCCCAAAACAGCCATTTTTTGGTCAAAGGGGTGGGGGGGGGGGGGGGTTCGGTACGCCCTAAGGATAATGTTGCCTAATAGCGCACGTTACGTCGTTTGACGCTCGTGGCGCAGCACTATTATTATCCCGGTCATCGGATAAATACTGCGCTCAATACAGGACATAGAGTGCACATTTTCCACTCCCTGGGGAGCATTTCAGCCAGGCAACCTTGTAGGTGCACACAGTGCTAAGCAGGATGGTGCTCCTAATCCACCTTGGTACTAAGTAACTCCTTCCGCGTACCCATTTTTACACCTGGGTCGGGAGCAGCAACTATTGATAATTTTCTTGCTAAAGGAAATTTGCGATGGGCATACCTTGGGCATATCTTTACATGTTATCAACCACTTTCTGCACACATGCTTATACACAGTTAATACCGGATGATCCTGCATATGACACAGTGCACGAGGATTACCAAATCAGTTTGTGCATTGCAGTAAAGAAGTCAAGGAGTGTTGAATATCGGGAAGAGTAAACATTTAAAAAGCACACATTATGGTTACGTTAATTCGGATCAAATTAAGTTCAATTCAATATATCTACCACATAATCCGAAGAATTAATACAAAAGCTGCTAATAAAAATAAAGAAAATGTTATTAGCTAGTAAACAGATCATTTATTAGCGATGTGTCAGTGTACATATTAGTTGTAATCAAACCTGGACAAGGCACGAATGTCGCACCATCGAGATATTTGTGGTTAATTTCCGAATTAGAGCTTATAGGAACTACAGCGTCTAGATGGCCCAATTTTCACAATTCGGCTCTCTATACGCAATTTTTTCCCTAAGAAAAATAATTTGGCAGTCATTTCTTATGAAATCAATCAATTTTGGGGTAATTAGTAAATATCTAATTGTCCTGGGAACGCCCCTTTTAAATCGCCAAAATGTGACGTCATCTAAAGAACGGACTAGTGAACTAAATTCTGTAGATGACGCGTCATGACGTAAGCCAATGAATTGTCAATAACATGTCAATCACGCTGCCGATTCCGGACCCTAAATGTGGATGGGGCGTAAACTGGCTGCTAAGTGAGATTTGGCCTCAGAAAATTAGTCTTAAATCACTACTGTGTTTATTTTCATGGATTTCTTTTCGGCAGACCTATGTTTCAAGTCATCAACTATGGAATAAGTGTCAAAGTACGTTGTATTCTTTAGGTCCTTTGCCTTAACTCAGGTTTTTGTCTGACACTGTAATAACTTGTAAACCTGCAGGTTAAATCGCAGATAGATTATTCAACAACGCGAACATGATGTTTCTTGCATGGGCTATACCCGACATCGCTAAATAGTTAGAAGAGATGTTGTCGACGTCATGCGTACATGACTGGACAATATACTTCAATGCATAGGCCTAGCTAGTGGGGAGTTCATAATTGCTTAACTTGTTCCATAACATCATTATATAACTTTGTACTGCAATTTGTAATGAGGCACTGGCGTTAGGATTGCAAGATAATTATATCACGTGATACATTGCAAACTTTGCAAATATTATTTTTTAAATAGGTCAGGGTTTTAGTTTGCTTCTGTTTATAATACTGTTTCTATAGAGTGCAGCGCCAAAAGTCATACTATTCATGAGGACTTATTTTTACATAATATACACAAGTGAAAATAAAATATATTGATTTTTGTGTAATATTTTGTTGTTGATATTTTGTACATGAAATATTTTGAGAAATAGTATATAATGATGTAAATCAAAAGCCCGAATTGACTACAAAAGCACTAATTTCTTGTCCTGATCGATGAACAAGAAACGAAGAACAATATATACATGTCATGGGGTGTTCTCCTCTCTGTTGATAAATTATGTTCTGGAAACGTTTTACTATCACATGACTACTACATCACGACTCCACCACCACCCGAACCCCCCCTCCCCCACCCCGTTTCGTTACTTGGTCGATATAGGCGGTGTGTATAGAACAAAGCAGAACTTGGAGTCGACCTTTATATCTTTGTTGTAGAAATACTGCACATGTGTTTATACAATGCTTAGATATACACACTGTTTGTCATTTTGAATGCGGCTAGATATCATATTTTAACCCCAATAAGGCCGGGAAGCCGGGAACGCCCCCCCCCCTCCACCTCCGTGATTTGTTTCGATTGCTCAGGGCGCGGTCTGTATAGAGTGGTGAAGTGTGATGTCATAAACTTTTCAAATTTGGACTTCATTTTCATAAAGAGCATAGCAAATAATGTCCAAATACCGAAAATCAAAGGAATCGGTTACGTATTGGCTGCGATATGCCCATCCGAATGATTTTTGTGTCAATGGGCAATTAGTGTTATAGTGCACTGGTTCATAAATTTATGAACCAGTGCACTATAACACTGATCGCCTATTGAAGTAAAATTCATTCAGATGGGCATATCTCAGCCAATACATAAGCTATTATTTTGATTTTCGGTATTTAGACATTATTTGTTATGCTCTTTCTGAAAATGAAGTCCAAATTTGAACATTCTAAAAAACCGCAGCTTAGTGGCTGCTTTCTTTTGGTTCTTGTGCAAATTCTAAAACAAAAACAATTATAATCGGAACTACAGTTACGAAGTCACATGACATTTTGACTATGCGTGTCTGCCCGAAAATAGCTCAATTTTGTGATTTGTGTACACAACATATGGAAATATCAGTTT